>PVIR01021101.1:0-29957 GCA_004026965.1 Petromus typicus | reverse complement strand
GCAATCAGTACCACATACCACAATGTCAGGTGTGTGGCTCATGCCTGTAACTTGGGAGGCAGAGTCAGGAGGATTGCTGTGAGTTCCAGGCTTGCCTGGGTTACATAGTGAGCTCAGGGCCAGCTTGAACTATAAAGCAAAACCCTGCCATAAAAAATATTCTATCCTTAATTTTCTGAGGATGTTTATCAGGGATGAATACTGTTTGTCAAATGATTTTTCTGTATCTGTGGAGATGATCAATTTTGATATGTTTTCATTTCTACTTAGTTCAACTTTAATGTTTTATGATTTCAGATATTTCTTTGCTAACTAATTTCAAATTTAATTCCACTTTTGTCAGAAAAAATACCTTGCATAAAATGAATCTCTTTAAATGTATTGGCCCCGAATGTGATCTATGTTCGTAAATTATCAGAATGCACTTATAAAGAATATGCATTCTGCTGTTCCTCGGTGGAAAAGCTTACACAAGTCAGGCAAAGCTGGTTGGCCTAGTTGTCCACACCTTCTCTAGCATCGTGGTTACTCTGTCTGCTCTTGTGACCCATGGTTGAAATCCTTGATTGAAGCTGTGGATTTGTCTGCTTCCCTTAGCAGTTCTGTCATTTGCCACTTGGCTTACGCTGAAGCTCTTACTGGGCCGGTGAACACTGCAGATTCCTCTGTCTTCTTGAGAAATTGACCCTCATGTTGTTATGAAGTGATGTCTCTAAATACTTGCACACGTCTTTGCTCTGAAATTGATTCGATTTCTACATGGCAGCCCTGTCTTCACGCTTTCTCTTTTGTCCTATTTGTAGGATGGTATCTCAAGGGTTGTTTTTGGTAGGAGACATGACAGGTCTTACTTTTCACACAGTGTGCTAGTTTCTGCCTTCTACTGGAGTGGAGTGCTACCATCATATTAGTGCTACCTTCATATTGTTTGTCCATCTAGCTTTGCGCCTTTCTTCTTTTTCTGCCTTTTTTCAAGTAACTTAACATTTTTATGGAGGCTTCTTATCTACTCTTTTTGACTTCTTAGCTGTATAATAGAGGGGATTTTGGTGAATGTGTTACGATTTATAGTATACACCTTTAATCCCCCTCTTTTTGTCTTGTACACTCACATCTGTACTTATACCTATGTCCATGTGTATAAGTCCTATTATACGCCTATTTCTCTCTCCTTATAAACTATATACCATTACCTATACTTCTATCTATTGCTTTATTTAGATCTACCTAATAATCTGTTGATTTTAAAAAAAATACTCTACCTGAGAGCCCCTGATTGGCCCTTGTGGTTAAGCATACATGATGGTAGAGACTGAAAAATTATTTGGATACATGGATTTGAGTAACAAAATCGAGTGATGTGATGGCCGGTGGGTTTCCACCCAGGTTGTTGTGACTGGGAACTACGCCCAACACTTCATGAGCTTGGGGAACCATCCCCTCTTATCCCCTGGGAGGCTATTTTCCCTAGCTTAGGTAGTGTCCGCAGCCTGTGCGGTGACACTCAGCCAGGACTCAGGGTCCCTCTCAGACATTGCTCCCTCCAGCAGCCCTCTCCTCTTCCGCTCTCCACCCCTTGTCTTCTAGCTGGCCTCCACCAGTGGGAGAAGGGCAGAGCAGAGCCTAGGAGTAGTCTTGGCCTCCCTGGGATTGGCAAGAAGTGGCTGCCCCACTGCCTGGCGACTCTCCTCCTCCAGGGTTTTGAAAAATCAGCAGCCAACACATGATGGAAAACATGATGTTTACATGCTCACTCCCATCATTGGATTTTTACTCCTTGTCTTTCTCCCTCATTTGTGCTGGGCACTTCTCGAGGCAGTGTCTAGTTCTTGGTGCATCTTGCCCTTGTGCTTAGGAAGTGCCCTGCCTGTGAGAGACGGATTCCAGTTGTACTTATACTTGGGTCCGTACCAGGTCCTGCCTAGCTGGATCTTGAGAAATCTCCAGCTCTCGGGCTGACCAGGGGCAGATTGTAGTGGGACTAAGCAGAGCAGCAGGGTCATGCCCTGTCATAGGATCTTTGTGCCTGAGTGGATGCCATAGCCATTCCTCATGTGCTTGTGTGACTCCATGTGTATGACTATTACTCACACATAATGAAACTCTTTCACCTGCTTGTCCCGTGGTCCTCAGGCAGCAGTCAGGGCCAAGTGCTACCAGGGCAACAGACACAGGGCAATAGGTTGAAGGTGGCTTTGGACCTGCTGGGCTCTCATTTCGGAGGACATCAGCCAGAAAAACACTGGGAGAGCAAAGAGGGTTGAGAGGAAGAAAACTCAAGGTCCTGAGTTCAAATAAGGTCCCAAGTTCAACTCCCAGCACGAGAGAGAGAGAGAGAGAGACCAGTAGCCACAAGGGACACAGTGTCACAGAGAAAAAGACAGAGACACAGCATCGGGAATCTGGAGAGGCCCTAGGTGTGCAAGAGAGCTCTGGCTGAGCGACCAGGTCATCCCTGTCTGTGATACTACATCATCCTATTCATGGCAGACTTGATGGGTCCCCATGGCTCTTGCCTGTAGGTTCTGTCCTCAACACTGAGCAGGGCCAAGACAGACATTCTGAGGCCTCACAGGCCGGGCAGGAAGGCTGTGACCCCAACCGATCTGGTTCTCCCACCAGGTGCTATACAATAAGACAGTGCGTGCCCTCGACCTGCTCCTCCAGAACTTCTTCTCCGAGAACCCCACTATGGATGAGGTCTGCTTCCTCCTGCAGGTGAGGTGGGCTCTGGCCGCAGTCAGATCTGTGCAACTTGGCAGATGTCTTGCCTACTGTATGCTTCTACACTACTGCCCAACTGGTTGTGCACTGGCAAGGTGTCCAGCAGGAGTAGATGCCCTTGTGGAAGGGTTGACATCACCGTGACTGGCCCTGAGCACTGGATTTCACAAGAGTTAATCCCTCTTCCTCAGAGGGGCCCCAGTATTCCCACTTTACACAGAAAGGGACACAGGTCTGAGAGGGCCTCACCCTGACCTCTCTATGGCTGGAGATGGAGAAAGGGGAACTCTGCCCTGTGTGACCCAGGCCCTGCCCAAGACACTCAGGTACAGGTGTGTCCTTAAGAATGCCACACAGCTCAGGGCCGGGGATTTAGCTCAGTGGTTCCGGCACCTGTCTTGCAAGTGCAAGGGCCCAGGTTTGATCCCTGGTAACCACATACAATACTGGGTGTAGAGACACACACCCAACAGCAACCAGCACCACATACCACAGTGCCAGGCATGGTGGCTCACACCTGTAATCCCAGCACTCGGGAGGCAGAGGCAGGAGGATTGCTCTGATGTGAGTTTGAGACTGAGCTCAGGGCTAGCCTGAACTACAAAGTAAGACCCTGTCTCAAAACAAACAAACAAACAAACAAACAAAAAACCAGAATGCCACACAGCTCAAAGGGAAGTATGAGTTCAGGTTTTGAATGCTGTACCAGGTTGAATGCCTTTTTCTCAGCTCTGAAAGGAGCTTGTCCAGGTCTAAGTTGCTCTGTGACAGCCTGGGGCCCAGGGAGGGGTGAAAGAGGGTGGAGTGCAGACCAGAACTGTGGACAGCCAGGCTGGGACTGAGGATGTTGGGGATGATTTTCTGCATTTCTGTGGGTGTGTCTGGTCAGGCTGGGGCTGAGGGGCATCAAGCACAGTCCTTAGTGGCTCTGTGGGCTCTCACCCAGCATGGCCATGAGAAGGCTGAGCCTCTGGAGGAGCCAGCCTTCCAACTGTTAAAGGCTTTTGTCTCACTTGGAGCTGTGCCCAGTATTGGTGCCATTGACCAGAGCTTAATGTAGGGTGAGTCTTGGATGGACCCACAGCTGACCAGTTTACAATACGGATATCCTTTCTGCCTCTTGCCTGTAGGACAGAAGCTCCCTTGAGACAGAAGCCTATGTGTGTGAGTCAATGATTAGGGCCTTTCATGAAGGGCTGGTGGCCCAGGAACAAGAGACAGGGGAGGTAGTAGCAGAGCTATGGGGATAGGAAGAGACTGTGTCCAAACCCTGAGATGACCCAGGAAACAGCAGAGAGAGACTGCTGAGTTCCTCATCAGGCCTCTTGTGCTCCCACCCTGGGCTAATGCAGCACGAGGCCCCTGGGGATGCTGTCTCTAGAGACAAGACTCATGGGTTCACTGAGCATCTGAAAGCTCTGATGTGGCCTATGGGGTTATGAAAAAATACAGCATTTGGCCCTTGGCCTTGGTTCTGGGCCATAGCCCCTAAAGCCCCTCAGACTTTCAGGAGTGTACAGGTGCCCTTTATAATGAAAGGTAAGTTAATCCATTTATTACCACTTGCTCCAAAGTGGAGGCGATCACAAATACTGAGCCTTCAGCCTGGGATCTGATCCATTTCCAGGCAGTTAGAGCTGAGTGGAACTGCAAGTTACCAGGGGCCATTCTACAGACTTGTTTTGTGTTGCACCGTCTGTGTGAGAGTAGGAAAGCATCTGGTCTCACATCTTAGGTGGCCTAGTGGCCCCTCAGCTGAGGGATCTGGCCGATACACAGCAGGGGGGCTGATGGTCTGCCTGGCTACCTTTCACCCCGATAGTCAGCCTCATGCAAGTCTGGGCTGGAGCTGGGGTACAGGGAGGGCCATGGCCTCTGCTCCTCAGGCCTGCTCTCTCACCTCAGCATATGGAACGCTGGCTGCAGTCAGATAAGAGCCACGAGCGGCAGCGGGCTGTGCAGTCCATCCTTCTGCTTCTGCAGTATGCGGAGAACGTCCTGAAGTCCACAGTGAGTTTCTGTCCACTGCTCGAGGGAGCATCTTTCAGGGGGCACTAGGTGGATATCCATCCGGTGCACCATTCCAGGAGCACCCAAGGGCTGGAATTTTCTATGCACATGCAAACTACTGGCTGTATGGGGGGAAGAAGACAAAGGCCCTGCCTTGAGTGCCCATGGCCAAGGGCCAAATGCATGATGAGCATGCTACAGTTTAAATAGGAGGTTTTAAGAAAACTGGCAGGAAGGATATGGCTAATAGGGCACAAATGCTGAGAGGCTGGGAGGGAAGGGCTATAGCTACCTGGGAGAAGAGTGATCCCTGAAGAAACAGCTCCAGAGGGGACAAGGAGGTCATGGTGGTGGGAGGAACCAGAGAAGACAAACAATTATGAAAATGAACCAAGTCAGAGTGTTGGTAAGACATGAGCAGAAAAGAGCAGAGGGTGAAGAAGTAGTCTCTTCCATGGCCTGCAAGGTGCGAGGGGGGAAAGGAAAGCCCTTCAGCAGAGCTCCTTATAGGAGCAGTGGCATCCAGCTCATAGCAGAAGCCAAAGAGCCTCCGGAAGGTCAGGACTGGATACAAACCCAGAATCATGCTATCTGTAGAGGAAGACAGATCCTCTTTACTCAGTCAGGACAGGCAGAGACTACCTGGAACAGAATGTAGAAGGCTACAGTTTTTGAGGAAATACTGATTAAAGCGAATTCATCAGAATTAGAAACTTGTACATCAAGAGACAAGACCTAGACCACAAGAAATGCATGATGAGCATATCTAATGAAGCACTCATACAAAGATAGCCCATAGGGGCAAAAAACTTTTACAGGCATATTGTAGAGGACATGGAGTCAAATAGGCCTGGCATAATTTGTTACAAGAGAAATGCAAATCAAAACCACGATGAGATAGAAACCCACACATAGCCACAGGAAGGGTACAGTTAAGGACTGGCAATGCCAAGTATGCAGGGGTGGACCAGACAGAAATACTACACACTGGGAGTGGAAGTGGTGAGGACCATTCAGCAGTTTCTGCTGGAGTAAAGCAGCCCATCTCCAGTGACACTCATCAGAATAGGTCCTGACTGGGTAGACCCAGCTGGGTCCTAACTGGTTGGATCAAAAGCAGATCCTGGCCAACTCACTATGTCTACTCTTTGAACTGGATACTCAGAGGAGAGGTTGCAGACTAAACCATTGCTCCAACATGTACATGCATAGACAGACAGACAGACACACACACACACACATTTGTTGTAAAGATTACAAGAAGCACATATACTTTTTCATACTAATGTATTGAAGTAAAATTTGCAGAAAGTAAAATGGTCAAGCAACACATGACTGTATATTCAACAATTTGAAGGAAAATATGAATGTAATAAAACACATATGAAATGGCAAATGGTCACTATAAACAAGTCAAATAAACATAGTAGAAATACAGACCACAGTACACAAAGTGAAAAAGCCACTGGGTTGTGTTTACTAGTGGGCCGGACACTGTAGAAGAAAGCACCAGTGAACCTACAGCCAAGACCACCAAGCCTATCAAAACAAAATGAAGAAGACTAGAGAAAAAATAATCAGAGCTTAGGAGGTGGCTCAGTAGTAGAGCATTTGCCCAGCAAGCGGAAGATCTTGAGTTTTTTAAAAAAGAAAAAGTTAAATATAATCAAAGAAGCAGTGAGCTGAACAATATCAAGTGTAATGGGTCATATGAGAAGGGAACAGGCCAGGGACAGAAAGAAGGTGAAGACACAACACCTGAAATTACTTGAATTCTATGAAAAATAGAAACCCAGAGATCCAAGACTGTTAATGAACCCAAAGAAGATAAACATGAACAAACCCACACCGAGGCAAAGCACAACCAAAAATGTTGAAAATGGGAATGATAAATGGGAAAATATTAGTTTCCCAAAGGAAGAAATGTAAGCCTCAGGGGCTAAGGATGTGTATAACTTCATTTCTCATTATTGGCAACGATCAGGGTCCCTACCATAGAGGAGAATGCTGAGGCCAGAGAGGCACAGGGCTGTCCTGGTTTGGAACAAGAGCCCCTTTCTGGGCTGGGGATTTAGCTCAGTGGTTCCAGCGTCTGCTTGGCAAGCACAAGGTCCTGAGTTCAATCCCCATTAACCACATACACAATGTTGGGTGTGGTGACTCACACCTGTAATCCCAGCACTGGGGAGGTAGAGGCAGGAAGATGCTGTGAGTTTGAGGCTTGCCTGGGCTACATAGTGAGCTCAGGACCAGCCTGAACTACAAAAGTTAGACCCTGTCTCAAAAAAAAAAAAA
Organism: Petromus typicus; assembly: GCA_004026965.1. Lineage (NCBI taxonomy): Eukaryota > Metazoa > Chordata > Mammalia > Rodentia > Petromuridae > Petromus > Petromus typicus. Next base: position 22,928 of record PVIR01021101.1, on the reverse strand, counting down.
AAGAAAGTCCCTTTCAGCCCCTTTCTGAGCCTGCCAAGCATTTTATATAGGATGTTAGGCCACAGAGGAAGCCAGACCTGGCTCCATTAACTTCCTCCTTCTTTAGGAAGAGGCCATGCCTTCCATACTGGGACACCAGCTAGGCCTGCTGACACTGCTGTGGTGGGACAGAGACCCAGAGACCCAGAGCTCTGCCCACCAGTGTGTCTATCTACTCCTGCAGCTTTCCCTGCAGCAAAAGGGTGAGCTGCAGAGATGGGGCAGAGGCAGGGAGCTCCCTCCCCAGGCCGGGGGGATCCGTAACTTGTAGTCTTGCACAGGGAGAATGAGGAGTCTGCATGAGAGAAAGGTGGAGTGCTTCAAGATCAGGACTTCTAGCAAAGGGGAAGTAGAGCTCCGACGCCTGGTCAAGGTGAGGCCTCCTGGAGCTGGGGCAAGTGGAGGGTGGCTGCTTCCTCTGGACCTCCGAGCTCTCCAAGAGGATAGGACTTCTCTGGCCCTCTCAGGCAGTTATACAGACCTGGCCCAGGGGTCTTGTGTGGCCTATGCCTGGGAGCAAGTTGGGTGCAGTCAAGATGGAGCAGCCTAACAGACCCTGCCCTTCCGAGGGAGAAGACCCTGTCTCTGCCTAGACATGAGGCATTTGGAACTGCAGGCCTAAGGTTCTCCTGGGCCTCCCTCTGCAGCTCCTTGGGAGGGAGACAGCTCATCTTGCTTTGCAGGTGATGCTGTCCTGGGACTGCTCCTCTTCCCAGGCAACCTGCCCTGGGCCTGATCCCTGTTCCCTCCTGTGCCCCCCACACACTTTCTTCTCAGGCCCTCCTCCCTTTGCACTGTACTAGGAGGCCTTAGGTAGGACATTCCATCTCTCTGGGACTGGTTTCCTCACCTCCCAAATGAGGGTCCTCAGGTAAGGATGAAGTAGGACAGCACCACCAGAGTGCCGATGGAGTCCCCTGGGCCGTGCAGCCAGCTGAGACTGTGTCTTCCGGGTCCCATCCAAAAGACAGTGGGCAGGGGTTTGTGTCCACCAATGTCTGTTCTCAGGGGGAGTGGAGTGAAGGAAATGAGGTAGGGCAAGGGCAGGAGCACGGGGAGCTGGGAACCGCACACAGGCAGGGCACTCGCCGGGGCTACAGGTTAGGAACCCAACTGCCCCAAGGAAATCTTCCAGAGATGGCACAGCCACTCGGGGACAGCCGTGCCTGGGTGTATGAGCATCTGAGGCAGGCCAGGCCCTTCTGGGGTCCCTGTGCCTCTGTACACAAGATATCTATGAGGAGGTGAACACGCTCCTTGGTCCATCTCTGGGGATACCCCAGCCTGGACCAGTGCTGACCAGGGGTCTTGCCCCCTCTCCCTGGGCACAGGCCTTCAACAAGGTCCTGAGCGTGGCTCAGCACACACGGCTGGTGCTCACACTGCTGCACAGCCTCAGCAACTGCGACCTCCTTCAGTGTCAGCTGGCCTCCAAGGCCCTCCTGATGATCTTCGAGAGCCCCAGCATTAAGCCAGAGCAGGTAGGCTGAGCTCAGCCTCCCCTGGGTGGGCATGGTGCCTGTCCTCAGCCTGTCTAATATCCCCCGCACGTACTAGAAAAGGAGTGGATGGCCACACAACAAGGGCTATATGTGTGCAGTAACACGCCACACCTCCCACCAGAGATCAGTGGCACCTCTTCCAGCAGCCTCCTGCCAGAGTCCCTTCCTGCAGCTGTCTTTGCCTGGCTGCTGCTGTGTGGCAGCAGGTCCTGGGGAGGTCACCAGAACTCTGGCCCCTGCTCCTGTCTCATCAGCTCCCTTGAGGTGCAACTGTAGTCACATGCTGCTTCACTGGTAGCCTGTGAGGGACAGTGAGGTAGTCTGGCTTGGGCAGTGTCATTCAAAACACATCTCACACTGGTGTCGCGCCCTGGCTCCTGGCACTACTAACTCAGGTGCTCCACATTGGCCCTTTGCGGAGGTGACATCCCACTTTCCCAAGGATGAACAGGCAGAGTGAAAGTGCGCAGACTGGGCCAATGGCACAAGCCCCGAGCCAGCTCTGCAGAGCCAGGCCCCACTCAGGACTCTAGAGCCCCTATGTCGTATACTTTCTGGTCCCATCTGAGGTTTGCTCCACCTGCCCCTCCTGCACAGGTTGCTGAAATCCTGCAGAGCCTGTTCAAGGAGCTGCCAAGGATCCATTTTAAGAGTGCTCAGCCAACCATGATGAAGGCCATGGCGGCTCTGGGGACACGTTACACTCCAGAGGTAGCCGAAGTGCTCTTGTCCCTGTGCCATCCCTCAGAGAGGTAGGTTTCTTCCTCAGTCATCCACCCCAGGGAGGACAATATGTGGCCCTCCAGAGATCCTGGGTTCTGTCACAGGCACCTGGAGGCACATGCTTGAGGCTTCTGCTAGGCATACCCCCTTTCCCGGAATCCATTCCCAGGGCACACAGTCCCCAAGTGTATCCTGGGCCAAGGGCTTCAAGTGGGGCTTGAAGGAAGGAAATTCTCAACCTCAGAGAGATCCCAGCTGCCATCCTGCTGCAGAGCTAGAGCTCGCTGTGGTACCTCAAAGACAATGACCCTTTTAAGCTGCTCTGTGAACTCAGGGCCCCAGAGCCGCACTGGGAGCAAAACTATAGCTGGGTGGGCCGGGGATTTAGCTCAGTGGTTCCGGCGCCTGTCTTACAAGCACAAGGACCCAAGTTTGATCCCTGGTAACCACATACCATACTGGGCATGGAGACTCACTCCCAGCAGCAACCAGTACCACATACCACAGTTCTGGGCATGGTGGCTCATGCCTGTAATCCCAGCACTTGGGAGGCAGAGGCAGAAGAATTGCTGATGTGAGTTTGAGGCTGAGCTCAGGGCCAGCCTGAACCACAAAGCGAGACCCTGTCTTAAAAAAAAAAAAAATATATATATATATATATATATTTATATATATATATATATATATATATATATATATAGCTGGGTGTTCTGAGTGCACTCTGTAGGTGAAAAGCCCTTGATCTGTGAGCCATGGGCAGGACCGAGTGCAGGTAGCCACGGCGTGTGTCGGGAAAATGGGGCCACGAGCCATGTGTCACACTGCGCAGACGGTGCACACTTTGCAGGCAGACAGGTGCTGGGATTGGGGATTCACAGGGAGTCAATGACAGGGAGCCTGGTGCAGTCATCCAAGAGCTGTGTCTGCAGCAGTCCCTGGCTTTGGGGCCTCTCCCTTCTTTTGGGAGCTCTCCCCGAGGAGCTGGTACCTTCCTTTCTTAAAGAAGAAACAAACTGAGTCACAGGGCAGAGGTGGGACAGGGTGGGAGAACATGTAGATGCCAGGCAAAGCTTCCTCTGCTCAGAGGCTAGGGCAGCCCTTCCATCAGTCATCAGAATGAAGACCTGGACACCCTCACCCTGGCACTACTCCTGAGGGTCCAGGCTGTGTCCACATCACCATACCCAGCAGGCCACCCTGCTGATAGTCAGCACGGGAGCCACCACTTACTGGTGTGTGGAAGGCCTCTCCTTTGCCCAGGGGTTCCTCAGGGCATGAGACCCATGTGGCTGGTGGTGGCATAGGCTCCTGTCTCTCCAGGCAGATCCTAACCCTGTGGGTAGCCTTGGCTGCTAACCGCCAGCTGGCTCGAAAGGTCATGACCGTGCTCTACACGAAGCTCAAACTGCGACCCACCTGGGAGGTCATCCAGCCCACTGACCAAGTCCAGCTCATCTCCCTTCTGGTGAGCTGTGCCCCAGGCTCTGCGTTCGGGGGCCCAACGGGACCCCAGGGCAACACTGTGCTGCTATTACAAGTCTGGCCCCCAGTCAGGCCCTCATCAATTTGTGACTGCACAGTTGTGGGGAAACTGTTGTCATTTGTGAAGATGGGAACCATGTTGCACTGGCGCACATGAGCCACTGAGTATCTGGGACACTGGCTCAGTGGTCAGTGCCTGGCCACAGGGCCTCATCACTGCCATTAGCACTAATTTTTCCATGAGGGTGCCAGGGCAAAAGGATCAAACACCTCACACACATACAGCCACAGCAAGCAGCCCCCAGGTCACACTAGGAAACAGAGAGCTCTAGCTGCCCTCAGGGGCTCACTGTCACAGACCACAAGAGAGAGAGGACCATGAGAGCAGACCGAGGAGTGGCAAGATTGGAGGAGAATCTGAGGAGGGCTGCAGGGCAGATTGGGACATGGAGCTCACTGTGGCCTGTGGATTCCCTGTAGAAGCAGTGGGAAGCCAGGAGAAGTTGGACCTAGGAATGACCCATTAGCTCTGCCCTTTGACTAGAGGACTTTGGAACAAGGGCAGGAGCAGTTCAGGCTACAGTGGAGGCCTCTAGACATGGGAAGATCCAGGGGACATGTGACCACAGGATTGCTTAGGGCCCGTGTCCAGCAACACAGTGACCGTTCATAGTCCCACCCTAAGGAAACAGAGCCACAGAACCACAAACCCAGAACAGGAAGCCAGTGAGACCAGGAGAGGCCCGCGCTGAGGAGGTGAAGGGCCTGCTCCACAGGAAGAAGGTCAGAGTCAGCCAGGCAGGTCACCAGAGGGTGGAGCCACCCAGGGGAAGGGAGGCTCGTGGTAGGGTCTGGGAGAGCTTGGAGTCCAGGTAAAGGTAGGTGGATGGGCCCAGCTCAGCCGCTCCTGCCTCTGGCTGCTGCAGGAAGGAGTTATCTAGCCCAGGTCCTGCTACAAGTAGCCAAAGGCTCCTGACACTGAGTCCTAGAGTGAAACTAAATTAAAGCAGTAGGACCTGGGGGACAAAGGGACCTGTGAACACCACTGCCACTTTTCGGCTGATTGGACATTTCTGGGCCTGCTCTACTACCCACTGTAGGCCTTGGATACCATTTATGAGCTCCTGTATATCAAAGAATATAGGCCCACGGTCCTCTGGGCCTTTGCGGGGCTCCTCCTGGGCCTGCTCACACAGCTACATTACCTATTTGAGCTGGACATGGTCGAAGGCTTCCTGGACTACCAGGAAGACGACTTGGACTCCAAGCCCCTTGGGCCCTGCAGGTGAGATGTGAAGCAACCTCAGGCTCATTCCTTTCCACCACTTCTGGACCCCTTAACTGGCCCATGGATCCTCCAAGTAGGTCCTGGGTGCTGAGGACTGAGGAAGGAATGGGGTGTTCCCCAAGGAAGGGCAGGGACAGTGAAGTCCTGAGCAAGGAGGACCCAGCAGCTAGCACAGGTCCCAGGGTCTCCACCTCCTCCCAACACCTCACATCACTCCAGGACCTGCCTAGAAGCACTGAAGGGCCTCTTCTGGACCACAGAGTACTGGGAAGTGTTCGCCCATGTCAAGCTGCTCAGGGGCTGGGAACTCTTCGAGCATCCAGAGACCTACATAGAGGGAGTGAGCGTCCTGGCCAGGTGATCCCCAACCTTAGGTGACCTGCCTGGGAGGGGCTGGATCACACCCCGGTGGGTCTTCTGCATGCAACTTTCCCACTAGATCATGCACTCAGCTCAGCTGCCTGGCCAGTGCCTGAGACCATGGCAGTGCCCAGCCAGCTCACTTTCACCCCTACCCTCCACCTCGTCAGAGGCCAGGGGCCTCAGAGACCCTACTTCTGTCTCTTCCACCTGATAGGACCATGGCCCTTTATGATTGTGAGATGAAGGCTGTCTTGGGGCAGGCTATCATTTCCCTGAAGAACACCGAGACACGAGACAACATCGTGGCCATTTTCATCATTGTAGAGGTCAGTGTCTCCCTGGATACCCACTCTACTCCTTACACTGTCCCCTGTCCTTTAGGAAGAAGGTCCGAGTTGGACTTTCTTTCCTGTTCCTGTGCTGACCCTCCAGTTTCTCAACAGCCCAGAGGTCTCTAAGTATGTGTCCCAGAGGGCCATGAGCAACCTTCTGAGACTGGGACTAAAGAGCCCCATCTGGCTGGTGCGGGCCACGAGCCTGAAGGGCCTCAGAAGCATCGTGATGAACCCCAAGAAGGTGAGAAGGAGATGAGGCATTTGTGAGAGATGTCACTTCCATGGCAGGAGGACTGCAAGGAGGAAGAGAAGAAGAACCACCAAGATAGGCAGATGGGGAAGCCACCTCAGCCAGTGCAGAAGGCATTGTGCAGGGCAGGGAGCCTGAGCCACAGGAAGCTCTGAGTTCAGCACTTTTCACCTAGGTCTGGGTCCCTCGTCAGGCCCCCACCCATCTCTCTCTGCCTGCTGGGTCTCCCGGAACAGGTGTATAACCTCATGACACTATTGAGGTGTACAGGGCCTTGCTTCCATCCATCTTCCTGTCCAGCTGAAGCGGGAGGCTGAGAGTGAGACTGTGGCCAGTGTAGCCAGGGATTCCGTCCTCCATCCTGCCCATGGGCAGTTACAGGCTGGAGGAGGGTCAGCAGTCCAGGCGCCCTGCTCCACTGAGTGTTTGTGTGTGTGGGGTGTCTCCTCTTAGGCTGCCCTGCTCCACCACAGGCTCGGGCTTCTGCTGGACAGCCTGCTGCAGCCAGAGCCCAAGGACCCCCTGGGCCTGATAGCGATCCTGCGAGACATCCTGCACCGCCTGGGCCTCCAGGGCATTGGTATCATCAGCGTCCAGATTGCCCAGCGCCTGCTGCAGTTGTTTGAGCATGTGAGGGGAGCAGGTCACAGGGTGCGGGTGGCATGCGGGGCCCACAGGAGGGGTAAGGATGAGTAAGGGCAGAGCAGGTTTTCCCCGGAAACCTGATATCCTGGGGCCCTGCGCCCCCTGTCAGCCGGAACTCGACACAGGCTTGTGAGCCCACCAATCAGAGAGGCGGTTGCAGCTCTACGGCTAGCGTGTGGCTTTAGTCCACTGGCCAAGTAGCACCACAGAGAACCAGGCAGCAGATGGGAGGTTCCGCCCCAATCCTGATCGTTCTCACACTGGGTGATCTTTAAGGCAGGGACCAACATCGCCCTGCTCTAGGGCTCCCATCCTCTTGGGCTGGTGGGTTTTTGAACTCCATTTAAAAGCTCTGCTTCATGCCCCGCCCTAAGAGGCCATGGAACTGAGTCTGGGCTGGGAGCAGGGGCTTCGGGGCTGTGGTAGGGGAACGAAGGCCAGAGCAGGTTCGCGTTTAGAAAGACCCTGGAATGGCAGAGGAGAGCTCATGGCAGAGCTTATGGTTTCAGGGCTGTGCATAACTAGGTGAGGTGGGCGGCAAGTGGGGCTAGAAATCAGGAGCAGCAGCCAGAAGATGGGACTTGAGACCTCTTTCAAACTGGTTAGGTGTCCTAGTTAGCTGGGCAAGTGGAAGGGGAAAGCTGCAAGTGAGAAGAGGGTGGGAGTAGGAGTCTGGCTGGGTGGCACAGGACTCCACCTCTCATGGAGGCGTGGGGAGGGGGCTGGGCAAAGACTGAAGAGGTGGCATCAGAACCACCAAGGCTGTATATCAGTAGTGCAAACTGCTGGAGCTTCTGGACTCAACCCAAGGGCAAAGGCAGTGTTACCTTTTCTTTACAGACTAGGAAACTGAGTCCTTGTGAAGGTCATAGAAAATAGCAGATCTAGCACGCAGGTCTCTCTGAGGACCTATAGAACACTTGAAAAGCAAATGCAGGCAGTTGCTGGAAATGGAGGGGGTATGGTGAGCAGAGCAGCAAGGTCAGGGAAGAAGGCAGGGAAAGGGCAGTTGGAGCTAAGGGGAATGAGCTGGATTTGGGGGCCTGGGAGCTGCTCACTGGGTTTAGGGTGACATCGGCTTGCCCTGAGTGCCCCACAGCCAAAGTGAGGCAGGTGCTGGCCATCGCCAGGCACAAGCAGAGCTGGAGAGCTTGAAGGGATTTGGTGTGTTACCTGCTGGAGCACAGGCCTACTCCTGTCCCCTAGGAAAGGGCAAAGGTGCGTGGAAGTGCCATCCTCCTGTTTGGGGATGTCATCTACAGTGGTGGCAGGAAGTCTCACCAGCCGCTCAAGAGCTTGGTCTTCCAGGCCCTGGTGCCTCTGCTTTTCCACCTTGCTGAAACCCGCAAGGAGGTGGTCATGGTAAGCAGGCTTCTCAGGCCAGGATGGCCAGGCTATGGGAGGACCCAGTCTGTGAGGGGGAGACCAGAACCGGGCAGGGCCAGGCCAGACTGGGCCACATCTTGAAATGCAAACCTATTCCTGTGATGGTCTTTGGCCACCTCCCTTCAGCCTTTCCATTCCTACTGCGCTGTCAGTCCTGGGTCTTGGGCATCTCCACTGGCTGCGGAAACCTTCTCTTCCACATACAGAAAACCAGCCTTGGGAGCCTGGCCCAGTCTTTGGCCTCCGCTCTTTCTTTCCCTGGCTGATGGCCAAACTCTGCCCTGTACAAAAGCACCCGGTCTCAGCACATGAACCCCAAGTTGTGTGAGTCCTGCCTTTGTGTCATGTGCCTGACCTCCTGTAACTCCCCTTCTCACTTCTAACCAGGGCACCTGCCTTTCTCCCCTGGACACTCAGTCTGGCCTCTTCCAGGAGGCCAAGGCACCCCTTCTGCTGGCCCTGTCTGCCCCCTCTGTGTAGACCACACCTGCAGCATTAACCCTGTACCACTGTACCCTGTACACCTCGCACCACCCAAGGACCTCTCCACCCATCCCAGAACTTGCATATAGCAGCCAAACAACTTGCCCAGGCTCCATCTCCACTGTGGGAAGTTAAGCCCTTTCCCAGATTTACGAAGAGTTATTTTCTCTGAGGCAGAGGAGCCCAAGCAGACTCCTTGGGTGGCATCTTCTCAGCCTCAAGTGGGAGGCCTGGGCAGCCAAGGGATCCACTGGCCTCTCTGTAAGTTTTGTGCAATGGAGCTGAGGGTGGAGACACTTTGTTGTGTCCCACTTCCTCTGTGGGCACAGCTCCCTCTGGACAGGGAGATGGCATGGCCTGGATCGCAGGTGCCTGGGGAGAGGATCCCTGCAGCATCCTGTTCCCTTGGGTTCTGCTTGGGAGGAACCTGAGACACTCTGAGGGACCCATCTGTTCTGCATCCACAGAAGACCAAGTTCACCTTCTTTCGCTGTGCTGTCTTCCTAAAGTGGGAGTTCCAGAAGGAGCTGTTCAGCAAGCTGTCATGGGGCCAAGGGCTGGGAGCTGAGTACGACATTTTTATCTACATGGTAAGGTGTGGGCACCCTTGGGAACGAGGATATGGATATGTACAGTCACCTTGGCCCTGAGGAAGGCTTGTAGGGGGTGGACAGATGGTTCTGCTGGTGTTTAAGGGAAGGATTTGCTCTTAAACTATCCAGTGCCTGGTGTTTGTGAGCCTCTTGTTCCCTTCGGGGATCTTTCCTTTGTCCTCTGAGTTCCATTAGCAACAAACATGACTATTTCAGAAGGAGCCATTGTTTGCTCAGTAGCTGATCTAGCTGAAGCCCTGTGCTCAAATTCTCAGCCCTGCGACTTCCCCTCACTGTCTCAGCCCTTCTCCTGTGCCTCGCTTGGCCTTCCCTGGGGATCCTGGGCCTTGCACTCAAGCATCTCTGTGGTTGCTGCTGACATGGTTTGGGTTTGCTGTTAGGCTCCTATGGAGTCCCGTGGGGGTCATGCCTCAGGAAAGTGTTCCCTTTCAGATGAACTGAGTGTGCCCTCTCTTGGACCTTTCTGCCTGCCCTTGGGGGTCTCCCCAGCCTGCTCCCAGGTCGCCTCTTCTTTACTTGGCTCTCAGGCCTTAGGACTGATTTCTCCCTGGGTGTCAGGGCTGACTCTAGCCTCCATGTGGGGAGACAGCCTCACAGTCGGGGTGGCCAGAGCTTCAGCTCTGGGGCTTCAGGTGCTGTCCTTAGGGATTCCTCTTCTTTTGAGCTAATTTAACAAAACAGTTTAAGAAAAATTTATTGTTAACAGATTCTGTCATCTTGGAGGTATTTCCTTGCATAGAGAGGAATATGCATTACCATTTATGTTTTATTTAACATCTGGTTTATTAATCTTATTAATTAATCAAAATGTCCTTTTAAAGCATTAGAAGTCAACATTACTCACATTACATTTACCAGTTACTGAGTGATTCATGCATTAAAACTTATTTAACAGAATTTCCCTGAATATAGTGATGACATATTTATTGACCCACCTCTGAGTACTTAATTAAAATATTGCTTTAAAGTATCAGATTTCCTAGGCATTTCCATCACTGTAGATGAAGTAGGGTTCCTTCAGGTTACCAGATCTGGCATCTGATCTCCTTTCCCCATCTTTCCCCTTCTCCTTTCTCCTCCTCCTCCTTCTCCCTGCTGTTCCTTTCCTGCTCAGCCTTTAGGGTGTGTATAGCTCTACACAGTGGCTATATTTTTATTAGACCCCAAAGGAAACAGCAGCCTGGCAGCAGGCCCACCCAGGGCACACGGTTGCTGACCTCTGGGCCTGGCTGTAGTGACCTTTGCTTGTCCCAGCAGACTTTCCTTCTCAGAAATCCTGGCTTCTCTATGTCTTGGTTCCCACTGGTGGTCTGCAAGGTCGGGACACTTCTCCCAGATGCCACCTTGTGATAAGTGGGTCCCATGTAGGTCGTGGCTCTCAAACTCTCATCACATGGGGCTTTGAGGTTACCCCTTTTCCTGCCAGTTGCTGGGTGGGGATACAGGGCTACCCCATGCCACAGGCTGACTGCTGTTCTGTCCCCACAGTCCTCTCTCTCCCTGTCCTACTCATAGCCATGATTGCACAACCACATGGAGCCAGTTTAACAAGCACTTTGTTTTAAATCCGAAGTACAGAAACAAAATACCCATGGTTAGTTACAGGCTCCCACTTTGTCATACCAGGAAAAAGAGCATGTGTTGAAATGCAGCTTCCTTTCCTATAAGTGGGTGTCTCCTTTCTGTTTGTATCATGATTCCCTTTTCTGTGGCCTGTGTCACCTGCTGGTGCCGTCAACCCAGAGCACTCCAATGGGCTGGACAGAGCGATATCTATGTACTCCTCCTAGCACCAAGAATGCCTGCCTGCTGGGGACCTGCCCAGGCCTCTCCCTTGGCTCCCACAGTCCTTAGGCTGGTGGCACAGTAGCTCCGCTATGAGGTATTCTCCCTCTCTGTGGGCCTGTCATTTGTCACATTAGATCGCCCTGATCCTGGTGATGTCATTTTACTTTAATCATCTCTGTAAGGGCCAGGGATTTAGCTCAGTAGTTCCGGCACCTATCTTGCAAGCACAAGGACCTGGGTTCAATCCCTGGCTAACCACATACATTACTGTATGTGGAGACTCACACCCAGCATCAATCAGTACCACATACCACAGTGCCAGGCATGGTGGCTCACATCTGTAATCCCAGCCCTCGGGAGGCAGAGACAGGAGGATTGCTATGGTATGAGTTTAAGGCTGAGCTCAGGGCCAGCTTGAACTACAAAGCAAGACTCTCCCTCAAAAAAAAACCAAACAAACAAACAAAAAAAAAAACAAAACCATCTTTGTAAGACCCTGTCTCTGAATGAGGTCACATTCTGAGACACTGGGGGGTCAGGAATTCAACTTGTCCAATTTTGGACACAACTCCACCTTTGTGGCCAGCAGCAGATTGAGTTTATTCTGTGGATTGCTGTTCGTATCGGTAGCTTCATGGCTTCTACGCTCAATCCATCCCATCTAGGGAAACAGCCATCCCTTTCCCTGCAGTCTTTTCCCTTCTGAGTATTGCCTTGGACATTTTAGGAAACACTCTTCTTTCTGGCAACATTAGAATGTTCCAAACCCTTATTAATTTTTTTCCCACTCCAAGTTAGGGTCAAATCCTGCAGGGAGTCCTGGGTCCAGGCTGCTCTGGAGAACATGCACATGGTGGGTGATGGTCAAACTTTACACAGGATGCACAGTACCGTCAGGTCTGCCGACGAGCCAGGTGCTCTTCAGTGTTGAAGGTGGACCGGGGTTTGCAGGGAGGATGTCACACTCACAGGCACAGCTAGCTGTGGATCCACACTGCCAGGGATCTATCCTCCCAGAGCTCAGGTGGAGGGACCCCAATTGAGACAGCTGTGTGTTAGGTGGACGGTGGTGCCCCTCCGTGGGTCTGGGTTGGGTAGGAATGCCTGGATATTAGTGCACAGCCATGGCAGTGATCAAGGTAGCATGATAGCACTGAGATGGCCCCAAGGTCTGAGGGGTGATCTGAGGCCAAGTGCCAGGGTGACAGATTTGTTAAGACTCTTTGTCATTCCAGTGGCAGAGAAGCTGGTTCAAACAAGCTCAGGTAATACACTGATCTACAAAAGGGAGATGCTACTCTAGACAGCCCTCTGACTCCCTCCTTCTTGGAGCTGGCTTTGTCCTCAGGGTTCCTCTCCTAGAGGAGTCAGTCCTGGGGTGACACGTGACCTTGCCAGCCAGTTCTGTAGACCTCTGCTCCTCACCTGACAACTTCCTGCATTCCGTCATCCCTGGCTCAGTGCTGCCCTGGGGTGGGATGGGAACTGGGGTGGGGGTGGATTGGAGGATAGTGGAGGACGTTCAAGGTGAGGTTAGGAAGAGTTCACAGATGCAGATGGTCCAGATGGCTTGACACTGCCCTCCTAGCTCCCCAATCCCAAGGTGGAGGTGAGTACAGAAGCTGGGCCTAGCCTGGGGTGACTGCCCTCCTCACCTCCCAGCTGGGTACTGGGAAGGGTGCTGGCCACTCGTGGAAGCCTTGGGTGGAGGCATGTTACAGAGGTCTCCTCTCCTCCTCTAGGTGGAGAGCAACTTTGGCAGCCATCATCGGTTTTTCATGCAGGCCCTGACCTACTTGAGCAGCCCCCATAGGAGCCTGAAGCTGGCAGCTATGAAGTTCATCGGTAGGCCCTGCCCTGCCCTGGCAACCTTATACCCCTCTCCTTGTTGCATCCTTTCCGCTCCCCCCGGCCTGCACAGGGTTGGCCTTACGTGCCTGTGAGAGGCCGGACAACCCGATGGCCAGCATCCTCCGTGGCAGGAGGTGCCAGGCCCACCTGACTTCCAGGGGGAATGCTGCAGGAGTACTTTATGGACCTCTGCCTCCACCTGAAGAAGAATGACATAAAAACCCTTCAGAAGTGTGAGCTGGGCCAGTGGCCAAAGGGCAGCCTCTTCCCACACTCCCCGGGTACCTCTGGCCCAGGGTGGGACCTGCCCTCCGCCCTGGGATGGAAGGCAGGCTGCGTCCCCTGAGGGCCCAGGCTCTGAGGCTGTGCAGGCAGACTATGCTCTCCACTGCAGGTTTTGACGTCCTCCAGGGGGAGCCGGACAGCATGTGCCGCAGGTTCTATCTGAAATTCTTAGAGGACATCACAGAGCTGTCCCAGTATGTGGCCTAGAGCAGGGCTCAGCGGCCACTCGCCTGTCCCTTCCCTGTCCTTGTTGAGTTCTCTCTTTATTAAATGCTGACAGAATACACCTTGGCCTCCTGCTTTGCCAGCCTGTACCAGTCCTGTGTGGATATGGAAACACATGGCCTGGGCTCTCTCCTCTGCCCAGACACTAACAGCTGTGGGTACTCAGGGAGCCTGGGAACTGGGGCTCACCTTCCTCAGCCCTTCTGTCCTTAGCATGTCCTGGATGGTCCCCACGCTGTCTGGTCTAGGCTGCTGGCCTCCCCTCCTGCCCCATCTACTCCCCATTCCTCAGCCCCAGTGGAGCTTTCTCTGTGCACCGCTGGATCACACTGGTGACCTGCATGCTCCAGCCCAGGAAACTCTTTCCCTCCCTCCCTCTAGTTTGGCTGTGTCTCTGCTAGTGTGGACACTTATCCACCACCACCACCAGGGCAGCTTTCCCTTTCCCCAGCCCAGTGCAAGCTCCTCAGTGGTGCCTTGTTACCCTGCTTCCCATGGTGGCATTAGGACCCTATCTGGCTGGCTAATATGGCTCCGAGGCCCCCCAGCTCAGTGACCATGCAGTGAGTGCCAGTGTTTGGTAGAGTTGGTGCCATAGATTTGGTTCTTATCTCACAACAGTACCCAGCCTGTCCAGGCAAAGCTCAGATGTCTGCAGCAGCTGCCCGTGACACAGGTGATGGCCTGACAGATGCCCAGTCATCGCTCAGATCCTCCACCTGCTAGCCACATCCCACACGGTTGCATTCATAGAGAAGGTGGAGTGTGATCTCAGCTATGGAGGCCTCTGGAGTGAAGGAGGGTGCAGCTGGGGAAACTGAATCTCCTTGACCGATGGGCTGAGCCTGAGGGTACCTGGCCAGCTTGGCCTTTCCCAGCAGACTGAAGGCAGAATCCCAAGGCCAGAGCTCTGCTCCCCACAGTGGCCATTATTCCATCCCCAGGCAGCTGTCCCCAGTGCAGGCCTATGTGACAGGTGTGCTGAGAGGCATGGAGCAGGGCAGTGGGGTTTGAGGCACAGGTGCATCTGGTCAGGTGAGCCAAGGGCAGCAGGCATGAGCCTAGCTGGGTCAAGCTGAGCCGACAGCTTTCCAAGACCAGTGTACACAGGAAACTGAAGCCATGATAGAGGAGGAGGTGTACGTGGGGGAGCACCAGCTGGGGACAGAACTGTGAGCTGTTCCCACCTTCCATGTCTGGATGGAGAGGAGGATGCTGAGAATTCGCAGCCAAGAAGAAGGAAGCTGGTACAGTGAGGTGTTATAGGAACCAAGAGCAGAGCTGGACATGAAGATGAGCCAAGTGTGTGGGACGCTTCTGAGAGGGTAGGAGAGAAGATGCTTGGAGGACCCCACGTCTCTCTAGAGCCCTCCAGGTGGCTGGTGGGGACAGAAGCCAGGATGTTTTTTAACCTCTGCAGTGAGCAGTGTAGATGCTCTGCAGACCCCTCACACTAGCTTACAGTTTGATCTTGGATAAATTATAATAAATGTACTTTTTAGTGTTTGCTGGAAAATTCTAAAGGCTTAAAAACAAACAAACAAACAAACAAACAAACAAAAAACAAACAGCGAGCTGAGCTCAGAACAGCCAAGAGATCACAAGAAAATTCAAGTCCCCCTGGGGACATAGGCCATGGCAGGGCTGGGGTGGAAGAGCCCCCGGAGCACTTAGTTTGCATTTACTTGATTTGTCACTGTGTGCTCGGGAGCCTCAGTGCTACACCACCCGGACACCCAGGGTCCTCATGCCACCATGCGGAGCAAGGGCCAGGTGCACTGCTGAGGAGCTTGGGCTGGGCTGGGAAGGGGGAGACTTGCACACTGGTGGTTTGTATGAGGGGAGAGAAGGCATCCACACAGAAGAAGCATAACCGAGTTGGAGGGAGGTGGAGGGCTCCCCTGCCTCCCAGGAGGAGGAGCTGAAGCCAGGCTGCAGCAGGGTAGGCCTCTGGAGTGGGGCCCCTGGGACAATATCCTCTCATTCCATGCAGAAGTGGAGCAGAGCTGCTCTGAAAAGAGGTGCTCGTAACCCTGATGTGTTATTTCATTAGATTAAGGGATGCCAAAAAGATGAGTAAACCACACTCTGGGTGTGTCTGGATGGGTCACAGAGGAGAGCCCTTGGGGAGGGTGTACATGATAACTCACCTGCTTTTATCAAGCACTATTTGCTTTTTCTGCTTCCTAGCCTCTATTAACTGAGTAGCTTTGCTTCTCCATGTCTTTCTACCATGATGCCTTGCGTTGGGGCCAGCTAACCTGAACTGAGTCCTCTGAGACCATGAGTCAAAGGAGTTTAGGTAATATGTCAGGTGTTATGTCCCAGCAACCGGAAAGCTAACACAAGCTCTCCCTTTGGGCCTTGTCTGTGCAGAGAGGCTGCATTAAATCCTATGCAAGCTCCTGGGGGGAGCTGACAGACCTGAACAGAAGCCCCACTGGGCCAGCAGAGGGGGCGCAATGGCATCAGGCTCCCAGGAACTTCAGATCCTGGAACAAGGCAGTACATCAGTCGAAACGCTCATGTATGAAACATTAGAGAAGCAAGAGCGGGGATGAGAAGTGAGCAAGGACGAGGAAACATCAAAAAGGGCCAAGCAGATCTGAAAGAAGATTCAGAATTTTAAGATAGAAAAAAATATGTTAAATCCCAGTGGCTAAATGAATAGCCTATTAGGCACAGCTGGAGAGAGCACTAATGAGCTGAAAGCTGGATACAGAAGCACTGGAAATTCTCCAGAATTTAAAGTCACAAGAAGCACCTCAACACCTAGGAGTACAGACCGATAGAAATCCACACAAAGGAAAAAAATCTTTAAAACAACCAGAGGGAAAAAGAGGCTTCTGACTCCAATCAACAGTACATTAGATTGGCAATGACAGCAACTAAAAGAGAAGGTAGTACGCTACCCTGGGCAGGGATGGGGCTCTCAGCATCGTGAACCCAGCAGAACTCACTCACAGGTGTAAAAGTGAAATAAACATGCTTTCACATGTTTGCTTTCACAGATGCACCACAACTGAACATGTGTCATTAGGGCACCTATAGGCACAGGCTGCTGTTGCAATGGATACAAATATGTGTTCTAGAAAAAGGGCAACAGGGCAGGAATCTAGGGCACCATGAAGACAGGAGCACCAAGAAGCACAGCCTCATGTGCCGTGGGGCAGAATCTCAGCAAATGTTAAGCTGTACGGTAAATAATGGTGGTAAACTGAAACAACAGTAAGAGCAAAGAGGAATTGTGTGTTTCGGCTGAAACTCAGACCCACAGAGCAGGAGAGAGCTCAGGTCCATGTTCACAAACAGGTATCTGATGTGCAGCAAAGATGGCAGTACAAGCCCACAGAGACAGTACGAATTATTTCAGTGCTCAGACTGGAAATGAACATTCTATGTGGAGAAAAACAAGACTGACTCCTCACTTGACACTGCGTCAGAAGTCCACAGT
This sequence comes from Petromus typicus, assembly GCA_004026965.1. Taxonomy (NCBI): domain Eukaryota; kingdom Metazoa; phylum Chordata; class Mammalia; order Rodentia; family Petromuridae; genus Petromus; species Petromus typicus. Next base: position 6,215 of record PVIR01021101.1, on the reverse strand, counting down.
TAAGAAAGGGTTCAAAGTTAGTAGAATACAAAATAAAAGGTTGTTATTACCTACAGATGATGGAGTACTTAATAAGCAAATTCCAGAAGCACAAACTATTGGACAAAATGTTATGTATTTGGTTATGACAAAACTAAAATTTAAAGCACCACTCAAAAGATGGAGGAAATGAAAGCCAGTCTAGGGAAAGCCAGAACTATAATTCTAGACAACACCACAGTCATGGGATTTCTGTCTCATGAAGGACATCATGGATAAAATGGAGAAGCAGGCCAAGCATGAGGCTCTCGCTGAATGGACTGTCCAGAACATACCCAGAACCACAGCCAAGGGACCCAGAGGGGCAGCAGCCCTGGAAGAACAGATTGTGAGCATGGAATTCACAGCAGAGGACTCCCCAAAGGCCTGAGTGTGTGGGAAGAAGCACAAACAAGGTGATAATCATGGAAATGCACATTAGTGAGAGGACATATCACTTCATGCCTCTCGCCAATGCCTGGAGTTGGTGAGACAGTGTAGATGCGAGCTCTAGCGCAAACTAAGAGCTACGGTCTAGGTTGCTGTGGAGCTGGTCTGAAGCCACATGACCATCTGAAGTCTACAGGTCGCTAAAGCCAGCCATCCCACTGCCGAGCTTACCAACCCGCCATCTTTATCCCAGACTCAGAGGCAGTGTGTGAGTGGTACCTGTAGCAATGTTTGTGATGCCAGCAGAGGAGGTGTAATGGCGTCAGTTTGCAAATGGAGAGGGAAGGCAGGATGCAGAGCTATGAAGCAGTGAGTTTGACCCTGATTAGGTTAGGCTAATTTCTAGGTTTTTTTTTTTTAGTCTATCTTTAATGTAGTTGTTTTCTCAATTTCTTTCTTTTTTTTTTTTTAGGTTTTTTTAGACAGGGTCTCACTTTGTGGTTCAGGCTGGCCCTGAGCTCAGCCTCAAACTCACATCACAATCCTCCTGCCTCCGCCTCCCGAGTGCTGGGATTACAGGCGTGAGCCACCACGCCCGGCACTGTGGTATGTGGTAGTGGTTGCTGCTGGGTGTGGGGTCTCCACACCCAGTATTGTTATGTGGTTACCGAGGAATCGAACCCCGTCTTTGCGCTTGCAAGACAGGCGCCGGAACCACTGAGCTAACTCCCCGGCCCTCTCAATTTCTTTCTTAATGGGCTTATTCTTGGTGTGTTTATTTTATATCTTGTCACTCTGCTTATTAGCAGAGTGTTTATTAGTTCTGAGATACTTCTGACAGTTTTTAAGATTTTATTTTATTTTCTCTTTGTACTAGGGATTAAACTTGGGACCTTGCCCTTGCCAGGCAGGTATGACACCAATGAGCTACATTCCTGGCTGATAAGTTTTCTTTTCTTTCTTCTTTCTTTATTTCTTTCTTTTTTTAAAGAACTTCTATGTTAAGGATTGTATCATCTGCAAACAAGGACAGTTTGACTTCTTCCTTTCCTGTCTGAATCCTTGCCATGTCTTTCTCATATCTGGCTAAAGGTTCATTGTCCTATTTTGAACCAGAATGGTGAGAGCAGACACCCTAGTCTCACTCCCGATTTTAGAGGGAATGCATTAAGTTTCTCCTCATTTATTATGATGTTGGCAGTAGTGTCACAAATGGCTTTTATAAGCTGAAGTTAAGGTCCTTCTATACCTGTTTGCATCATTGCTTGTTGTAACGAATGAATATTGGATTTTGTCAAAACCTTTTTCCACTTCCATTGAGATGGCTAAGTGATTTTTATCCTTCTTTTATGTGATATATTATGTTTATGGATTCATGCATGTTGAACCATCCTTGCATCTTTGGGATGATCCCACTTGGTAATAATATATGATTTTTTTAGGATTTGTCTTCTGTTCAAAAAGAATCTTGTAAGAGTTTATTGCATTTATGTTCATTGAGGAAATTAGACTGTAATGCTTAAAAAGCAACAATAAGATGGCTGGGAATTTAGCTCAGTGTTTCTGGCACCTGCCTTGCAAGAGCAAGGACTGGGATTTGATACCCGGTAAACACATACAACAATGCTGGGCATGGAGACTCCCACCCACCAGCAATCAGAACCACATACAAGGTTCTGGGTGTGATGGCTCACGCCTGTAATCCCAGCACTCGGGAGGCAGAGGCAGGAGGATTGCCAAGAGTTCAAGGCTGAGCTCAGGGCCAGCCTGAACTGCAAAAGGGAGACCCTGTCTCAAAAAACTAACAAACAAACAAAAAATCAACAATAAGAAAACAACTTGACTAAAAATAGGCAAAAGATCTGAACTAGCCAGGTATGGGGGCACACACTTACAATCCTAGTCCTCTGGGAGGCTAAGCAGGAGGACTGCGAATTTGGACCCAGCCTGATTATCCAGTGACTTAGTGATACCATGTGCAAACACAAAAAATAAAACAGGGTAGGCATGTAGTTCAGTGTAGAGGACCTGTGTTCAATCACCAGTACTTCAAAGAAAAATATGACTAGACACTTCATAAAGAGGATATATGGGTGGCAAATAATGTCATATAGGTGAAAAGATGTTTCACATCATATATCATCAGGGAATTGCAAATTAAAATAACCCAGCAATTGCAGCCTATACATATATTAGAATGGTTTAGAGACAACACAAAATCAAACAGAACAACAACCTGGTAACACCATCACGTTCCTGAGCAGCTACTCACTGCTGCTGAGACAGCCACACGACAAGACAGTTCCGTGATTCCTTAAAAAAACTCCGTATGGTCTTACCACCTGACCCAACAGTTGGAGGCCTTTATCCAAGGGTGCTGAGCACTTAACGTGCACATGAGATCCTGTGTACAGATGTCTACACCAGGGTTTAGTCACAGTTGCCCAAACTGGAAGCAACTAAGATGCCTCTACTAGGTGTGTGGTTAAGTGCTCTATTATACATCCAGGAGACAGGCTGTCACTCACTGCCGACACACAATGAGCTGTGAAGCTACAAAAGACAAAGAGAAACCATAAATGCATTTCACTTAAGTAAGGCAAGAGAGTCTGAATGGGTGTCTCCTGTGAGATTCCCCTCTGTATGACATTCTGGAGCAGGCAAAGCTATGAGAGAGGAAGACCAGAATTCCCTGGGGATGAGGGACTACAGAGGCAGAGGAGTGGAACAGGTGGCAGACACACAGCAGGTTCGGGTGTGGGAGATAGTCTGCAAGGCACTGTGATGGCAGGAACAAGTCATCATGCATGTGTTCAGACCCACAGAACGGACCCCACAGAGCATGACCCTTCATGCAAACTGTGGATGTTGGTGCTAATAATGTGTCAATATTGGCTCCTTAATTGTAATAAATACCCCTATGCTAATGCCAGATGCTAATAAGAGTAGAAACTGTGGAAGTGGGCGGAGGTGTGTATAACTATAAAAATAAAATGTGGAATGAAGAGTAAACAAAATGTAAAAAGAATAGAATTTCTAGAAATGAAAACATAAAATAACTGAAATTTTTAAGAATTCACTGAATGGCTTTCACTAGCACAATAAAGATAAATCAAATTTGAGGACTGATCGATAGAAATTAACCTGAGCAACAGAGCAGGTGGACAAGATGAATCGAAATGAAGTGAAACGTAGGTACCTGAGGATTGACTACCTAACACTTGCATCTTCAGAGACCCTGATGGAGGGTAAAAGTGTAGTGTAGAAATGATGTGGGGAGGGAGATAGATGAATGTTTTTCCATTTTGGCAAAGACAAATGTACAGATATAGATATGAGCTGAAAACAAAATAAATGAAAATAATTTTGTGCTTAAACTCATCATAATTGCATTAGTCAACATCCATTCCTTTTGCTAAGACATGATGTAAGGCCCACAATTTAAGAGATTAGATTTTTCTCATAACTTCAGGAGACTCATTCTATAGTTGATTGATCCTGAGGCACCATCATGCTAAAAGGGCATGATGGAGCAAAGCTGCTCAGTCCATGGCATGTAGGAAATAGAGCAGGGAACAGTGCCAGAGAAGAGTCCAAGGACCAGTCATAATTCTCAGAGTCACACCTCCACGAGCCACTCAGTGTGCTTCAGGGACCCAAGCCAGTCAAGCTGACGGTTAATCTGAGTGGGTACGCTGGTCATGCTGCTGAAAGCTAAAGGCAGAGGAAAAGATCCTGGAGCGGCCAGAAGAACATGTCGGTGGAACAGTGACTCCAATGACAGCAGGTTTCTCACTAAAAAACACAGAGCCCGAAAAGCAGGGATGTTTAGTTAATTTTCTCAGTGCTGAGATAAATTACTCGGTACCCAAAGTTAAAGGAGTAAAGGTTTAGTTGCCTCACAGTTTGTAGAACTTTTTTTTTTTTTTTTTGAGACAGGGTCTCACTTTGTAGTTCAGGCTGGTCCTGAGCTCAGTCTCAAATTCATATCACAGCAGTCCTCCTGCCCCTGCCTCCCAAGTGCTGGGATTACAGGCATAAGCCACCATGCCTGGCACTGTGGCATATGGTACTGATTGCTGGTGGGTGTGAGTCTTCACGCCCAGTATTATATGTGGTTTCCAGGGAATCAAACCTGGGTCCTTGTACTTGCAAGACAGGCACCGGAACCACTGAGCTAAATCCCTAGCGCTGTAGAACTTCTTAATGCTGAAAGAGAGAACAGCTGATGAGAATTCTACACCCAGTGAAAATACCCTTCCAGAACATACATAAGTAAAGTATCCTCAGAGGAAGGAATCTTTGATGTAATTTGTACACTCTATGCAAAAGTTTGCGCAAAACGAGTCTGAGAACAGAATGAAAACTTTTAGAATAAAATACTAGAGAAAATCTTTGTGACAGAGGTTAGGGAAGGAGGTTTTCGATGTGACACCAAAGGATCGGCCCCAAAAGAACAGAGATACAAGCTTTGTTTTGAAGGCACCCTGGAGAGAATGAAAAGCCAAGCTCCAGAAAGTAACTGTCAAGGACACGGGACATCTGGAGTTTGCTCCCCACACACTGCTCAGTGTAAGACAGCACTATCTCTCTGGGAAATCCTTACGCACTTTCTTGTTTCTTTATTCACTGTTAGGAATCAAATCTAGGGGCTCTTGCAGGCTGAGCAGGTGCTCGGCTGCTGAGCCATGCCCCAGTCCTAGCAGTTCTTCAGAAGTTAAGTGTATACTTTTCATAGACTTTGGCATTTCCACTCATAGGTATTTGCCCTAGAGAAGGGGAGATGTTTCCACACAAACTCAGACATGAACATTCGTACCTGCTTTGTTCATAGCTGCCAGCATCTGGAGACAACTCACATGTCCTTCGATGGCTGAGTTGATAGACCATCACGTGCCCAAACATGGGCAGTAAGGGAAAAGAGAAGGAAATGAATGGCTGATGCACACAGCTTGAAGGAACTAGTCTGTCAAGACCGAGTGCTGCCTGATCTTATTTCCATGACCTTCTGGAAAAAGCAGAAGTCAAGAGATAGAGGGGAAAGTCAGATTGCTGGGTAGAGCAGAAGGTTTGACCAGAAAAACATTCCAGGTGTGAGAGCACTCTACTCTGCATCCAGTCTACTGGGACAACTAAATGAGCCTATCTCAGAGAGCCAGGGGCCAGGTAAGGGTCAGGAAGCACTCCCAGGACACACAGAAGTCAAAGCTCATTGGGCACTTTAACGTGGGTGAATCTCATGGCACACAAATTGTGCCTCCATGAAATGGAACCAAGACGTGAAATCTGAGCCTGCATACGAGTGTCAGTCATCAAACATGGAGAAGGAGGCTATTAAGTGCAATTTCATGTAACCTGGGATACTTTTGGCTATATTTTTATCAAAATAAACCATACCTAGAAAAGAACAGGAAAAAGTGAACGGATCAGAGTGAACACACATGGCAACCAGATGGATCTTTTTAAAAATGTACTTAGTGAAAAAATTTAAAAAGCATATTTAGATATAGAACAATATAATTTAAGTAAGTATTCGCTTTAATCACTGTGCCCTGGTTATGTAAGATGTTAGCAGCAGAGGAGGCTGTGGATGGTCCACCAAAACCTCGGGTATTCTCTCTGGAACTTTCTGTACACCCGAAAGGACACAAAGGGATGAGAACTTTAAAAAGCAAAAAACCCTGGTCCATTAAATGGAGCATTACTGATAAGGGGAGGGGCAAGGGAAGAGTCAACACATCAATGAAGACCCAACAAAGATGGAGGCATCACCTGACAAGACATTTCTGTGAGCTGTGGCAGCAGAA
>PVIR01021100.1:0-29805 GCA_004026965.1 Petromus typicus | reverse complement strand
CCCCACCATGATCTTGTGCTCCTTGCCCGGGCCATGGCCGCCGCCGCCCTCGCCGCGCGCAGCCTTGGCGCCGTGGCGCTCCCCGGACACCCGCTCGCTGGTGGTGTTGCCCATGGCCGCGGACGGACCGGGGCGACGCGTGCGGGGAGCGCGGCGCGCGGGGAAGCCTCACGGCGTCAGGGCGCCCGCCCCGCCCCTGGGCCCGCCCGGGCCAAGGGAATCCCGAGCGCTCGGGCCTCTCGCCGCCCTCGGGAGCCCAGCGCTCCACTCCGGGCCGCCGGCGCGAGGCCGCTGTTAAAGTTCCTGACAGCGAAACCGCGCCCGCAGCGGCGAGCCGGGTTTCCTCCTAAAATGGACACACGGCCCTACGCGCAGCCAACCCGCCCGCCGCTCTAGCCGCCGCCGCCTCGGTGGTGCGCGGCCTCCGGCGCCCGGCACGCTGCAGGCTCCGCCCCGCGGAGGACCGCAGGGGAGGACAACGGGGAGGATCATAAGGAGGACCCCGGGGAGGACCACCGGGAGGATCGCGTCCGGGCGGCTCCCACCGAGAAAACAGACCCGCAGCTCCGGGCGGAGCGAGGAGCTGTCAGCGCTGGAAGCTGACGCTCTGGGCCCTGCGGATCCCGGGAGGAGCAGAAAATTCCAGCTGGAGAGAACTGGGAAGGAACTTGCTGAACAGAAACGAGTCCCGGGAGAAATCGACGTTCAAGACTAAGGGTTCACTGGGGACCGGGGAGTTAGCTCAGTGGTTCCGGCGCCTGTCTTCCAAGCTCAAGGACCCGGGTTCAATCCCTGGTAACCACATACCTATACTGGGTGTGGAGACTCACGCCCAGCAGCAACCAGTACCACATACCACAGTGCCTGGCGTGGTGGCTCACGCCTGTAATCCCAGCACTCGGGAGGCAGAGGCAGGAGGATTGCTGTGATGTGAGTTGGAAGCTGAGCTCAGGGCCAGCCTGAAACACAAAGCGAGACCCTGTCTCAAAAAACCTAAAAAAAAAAAAAGACTAAGGGTTCACTAATGCAGTGATCACCTCCAAAAGGCAATTCAAGGAGCTGGACGATGAAAACACCAAGTATATATACTATAAAATTATTTTATGTATTATATAAAAAACTATATGTTGCATATAATATATATAAAGGGCAAAGCTAATTCTAAGTGTGGAGGAATAGGGTTTTTATGATAAGTAGCTAAACTTCTAAGATACCATTTCTTTGCATTGTCACGCAAAGGGTTATACACTGACCAGCAGCGTTCAGAGCGCCTGGAGATTTGTCAGAATCCGAAGGTCCATCCCTCGTGTGCAGAATCAGAATGTGTTTTAACAAGATTATGTGGAAGCGTGAAAAGCTTGATAAAGAGCAGGTCCCGATTTAGCTCCTGTCCGTGTCTTGCCTAATCTTAATAGGTCGAAAGGCACCAAAGTACTATTTACTGTATTTCTTATTAGGTATGCCTGTGAGGAATAGTGATGGGGAAAGGGAACGCTTTCTGAATGGAGAGCTCTATTTGTTGAAAAGTTTATTTTTGCATTATGGGATTGAAACCACTTAAATCTAACATCTATCACCCTAATTAAAATACTTCTCTGGCTCTTAACCAAAGACAGGCTCGGGACAAGGGTGAAAATTTACATGAACCTTTTGCTCACCCCCGCCCCGCAGTTCCGGCCTCCTTGGAGTATCCTCACCGTCCCCCTCTCCACCCCGATTCTTTGGTCTTTCCCAAGGGCCTCTGAAGCTATTCTTACTCCATTTTCAGAGGAGAAGCAGAGAAAGAAGCAAGTGAAATCTTGTCTCCAGAAAATAAAATCTTCGCTAAAGCAGCAGTAAATAAGTCTGTAAACATAAGTAAATGAAACCTGCCCTAAATAAAGGTCTGTAAATAACTACACAGGAGGTGACAGCCTTCAGAGGAGCTGGTGAATTTGAGAAAGCAAAGAGAAAAAGGATTGAAAGTCTAGGCAGCGTGAGACCTACGAAAATGTGGCAAACGGCAGAGGGTGAGCCCAGCCAAGGCCGCCAGTGGAAGACAAGTAAGCGTAGACTTTATCCATCCAAGTGCAGTTCCGCTGAGAAGGAGAAGGTCCTCAGGGGCGAAGAAAGAGAAAACAAGGAGCTTTATAGGCGACTGGGAGGGGCTCTGACACCGCGGACACCTCCAGGGGTCGGGCAGATATCCGCAGGCAGGGCCCACGCAGCGGTCTGGCGGACATGTGAATGTTATCAAGTCACTTGGCGTGGGCTAGATGTTTGCTGTACTTTGCAGTCTTGTCGCTTTTTATCACATCCCGCTCTGTGTTTTGTGCCCAGAGATAGCACGGCCCGTATCTGCAGTGTAATTGCTGAGGGCTGTGTCTTTTTTATATCTACTAAAACTGTAGCTTGGAATGAAACAACGTATTCATTAACCAGGTCATGGCCAGATCAAGCCTGACAAAAAACATACACCCCACTTTCTTTGTTGTGTTAAAATCCCGACTTTCAAAATACTGTTTGATTGTAGGAATTTTTTACAGGTACACACTGAGATTCAGTCTGTAAAGGAATATTAGTAATAACATATTACATCAGATCAATGGTCTAGTCCAGAATATGTTTTGGAGAAGGTTGTCATGCAGACATTTCAAAATGTGAACATTCCTAAATCTGCTTAGTCATTTTTACGGAAGTATTCATTGTTTGATTTGATCCTTTAAAAATCGTGCCAGGCATTGGTGCCATATGCTTGTAAACCCAGCACTCAGGAAACTGAGGCAGGAGGACCATTGCAATTTTGAGGCTACATAGTGACTTCAGAGCTTGCCAAACTACACGGTGAGACCCTGTCTCAAAAAAAAAAAAGTAAAATTAAAAAGTAGTATTTTTACTTTCCACATAAATATGTTTACTCAATTATTGATTTACTGAGGTCTTAAATGTTCCAGGCACTACATGAGGCCCAAGGAACCTATTTGCCTCCAAGGACTTTACTCAAAGAGGAAATAAGTAAGCGGCCTTATTTTTACACAATGTATAAAAGGATCTACATCAGATATACCTGAGGAATACTGGAGGTGTGGTGAGAGCGCAGAGGTTACAAAGTCCATACTAGGGATCAGGAAGCTATTCCCAGAAAAGGTAACAGGTGAACTGATCTTGAAGATGACATATGCATTATTCAGTGGGCAAGGGAAGAATCAAGAGAGTACAGCACAAGACTATGTGCAGACCTAGGAAAAATGGCACTGTGGAGAAATTCCAAGTAGGCATCTAGAAAATGTGTCTATACTGTGTTATGATTAGCCAAGCAACGAAGTCCAGACTCAATATTAAGCACAGTAATGTTAACTTATTTACATTCATAAATCTTGCTAGTGGGGATTGCTCACCTAATGTGCTTAGCTACAAGAAAGAACTTAGTTCTCAGTGTCTGTAAGAACTTGTGTTTTGACCTTGTATCACCATTCCTGCCCCCAAGTCTTGCCCCCACCTCTGCAGCCAGTTCTGCATTTAGGTAGTGAAGGAAACGACATTGCTATCATAATTTATTTTATCCTTATTAGATCAATGTAATTTGAGAGCAGTCAGGGAAACATAGCAATTTAAATGGATTGTACTAAACAATATTGTTTTCCTTCTGAGAAAATTCTGCTAGATTATGGCTCTGGTTTGGACTCCTGAAATATATGTGTGTATATATATATATATATATATATATATATTTTTTTTTTTTTTTTTTTTTTTTTTTTTTGAGACAGGGTCTCACTTTGTAGTTCAGTTTGGCCCTGAGCTCAGCCTCAAACTCACATCACCGCAATCCTCCTGCCTCTGCCTCCCGAGTGCTGGGATTACAGGCATAAGCCACCACGCCTGGCACTGTGGTATGTGGTACTGATTGCTACTGGGGTGAATCTCCACACCTAGTATTGTTATGTGGTTACTGGGGATCGAACCCAGGCCCTTGCGCTTGCAACACAGGCGCCGGAACCACTGAGCAGGCCTTGACTGCTCTTTTCTTGCGGTCAGATTGGCTTATGGTTTTGGAGCGGAATTCTGTTAACATGACTTATCACTGTTGATGTTAATCTTAATCGTGTAGCCAAGGAAGTGTTTAACAGACTCCTCCACCACAGAATTATTTTTCTTGCTTCTCGATTTGTAACTTTTGGAAGGAAGTCAACCTGTGCAGCTATCTACCTGCACAGCAGAGAGTTAATGTTCCACTTCCTTGAAGGGAGAATATCCACATAAATTATTTTGAGTTCTCTATGGGAATTTTGTCTGTCCACCATTTATTTTGCCATTTATGTCCGTGTGGTTCAGGTTTTTGTGTTTTATGTTATAGTTCAATTCCAGGTTATTTGTTGCTCCAGTTCTTCCAGTTTGGCTACTATAATCACTTTCTGATGTTCCTGTGTCTCTTCGACACACATTATTCAATTTGTTACTGTCTTGCACAAGAATACTTTTACTTTGGTAAGCAGATTTAATATAATTGGGGAAAATGATATAAATTTTAATACAATGAAAGAGCAAAATATGTACACTAATAAATATTGGCATATATTCAACATTAACTAAGGCTTTGCATCTTGAATTGTTTTGAGTTAATCCTCTTTACATCTTACCTTCAGTCACATTTAGACATCAAACAATGAATCTGGGGTAATATTGTGGATAACTAGGAATTATAGTATATAACTAGAGGCCTATTAATTGAATACATTTCTATCCTACCAGAAAGGTAAATTTATATAATAAAAGAAAAAAATGTAAAAAGAAGCAAGAGATCTTCAATTTACTTTTGATGAGAGTAATCTGTAGATTTAAATAATACTAGATCTATTTTGATAGATGCCCAACCCTCAGTATCACAAAGATTAGAAAAGAAGTACTAATCCTCAATTCTCTACTTCTCAGAAAGTAAATTGGATGGAATGGAGGCAGTTGTCCAAATAGTTACATGAGCAGGAAGAAGCTTCAGTTCTTATATTTATAGATCTCTTAAATATATATTAGTTTAAAGTTCTGTTCAAATTTATTTTGGTGGTTAAGAAATTGGCAGCAATACAAAAACATACAAACATTGCACAACAGCTACTTATGAACACATGCCTGACTGGTGCTTCCTGTACCTTTCTTCATGGGGCTCAGTGTGGCCAACAGTGAGGTTTAATACACTTCTCCATGAAACAAGAAGCAAGAAAACATCACAGATGAGGAGACAGATCAGACAGCAGTGCTGGAATGAAAGCCCAAGCCCCTGTTTTTTTGTTTAACTTGCTCTGTTTTTCAGAACTCTTCTAAAGAACTCTTCTAGATAACTATTCTATTTTCTAGTTATTCTAAATAACTATTCTCTTTTTTTAACAGTCATATTTAGTTATTATCAATCCAATTTAAGTCAAAAATGACCTCTCATTTTTGTTGTTGTTGTTTTTTTGTTTTTTTACTTAGACTCTATTTATAGGAAGAGGGGAGTTAGGGAAACAAGTCACATTTTTAGTTCACAACACCAACAGCAGTCACTTAATTTGTAAGCTAAAGTCTTATTGATCCTAATGCTGGAACTACAATTTTTAAAAAAGATAGGATAGCTAATTTAGAATTTTTCCCATATTTCAATTATGTAGAATTTATAGGTAGTGTTAAATTATTCAAATGATCTATTAGCCAGAACTGGAAAGTATTTTCTTTATTAAGAAAATAAAGACATGTTCCCGCAGGAAAAAGAATAAAACTGATCAATTATCAGGCACATTAATGAATAGCAAGTAGGACAAAATGTCTTGGGGATCTATATGTCTTATCTAATCAATCATGGTAAGACCAGTACTATATCTCATATATTTCAGAAAATGTACAGTTAGTTACAGTAGTAGAGACAAATAAAAATTAAGCTTCTAATAGGCAACCAAATGCTATTGGCAGTAAATTTAGGCAATAATTTCTTAGAGATGGTGACCGGATCACCATTGTACTGTTTAATAACAAGATGACTAAAAATATCTGAGCTCATTGTCTAGGTATTGCTAGAATGAATAGTGATCAAGAGAGGAATGGAAACAGATCCATTCAAAAAAACCTGGAATTTCACTGTAGGGAAAAGATTAATGCTTTTGAGAGGGAAATAAAAAATTTCAGGGCAACATGAAGCTAAGAGTTGTTATCTTGTCAAGTTCTAAAAGCATCTCTAGATCAAGCTTCCCAGTGAAATCCAGGGCACTGACAATGACATATCTAAATGTAAGCCATAATTATAGCCAAGAAAGTAACAGCTAGCATAAACCGGCCCATTGTCACCATTGAAGTTAGAGAATTGCTCTTTTCAGTTTCTCTTGTCTTCAGAGGCTTCCTGATACGATCTTCTGTGGTGATGATAGTTTTTCGAGCCCCATCCCACTTTCCAGGACCCTGTAGACGATACTGGATTGGAGTACAGGGTCCAAAGAATAACTGTAAGGCCAGCTTGGGGTCCGTGAAGGCCAGAGACAGCAGCTTGGGCCTGACTCCCACCAAATCAGCGAGCTCTTCCATGGTTGCTACATAGTCTCCCTGAATGGTATGGCGTTGGCTCTCCACATATCTGAAGTAATAAAACAGAAGCGATGGCCTATCAACATTTTAATCAATGAACCGGTCCACTCAACTATCAGTGCTTTCTGAGGGCCAGCTATTAGCTTGCTCATGGGCTAGGCATTGTAGACTATGGTGAAGAAAGATAAGACACTGTACCCATCCTTAAAGATCTTTGACCTGCTTAATCTTCTGATCTGCTAGAGGAGACAAGACCAATATCATAAAACATAAAAGGCTTTTGTGGTTTGTGATTGCTAAATAGAAATGTAGAGAGAGCATGATTAAAAGAGGAATACCATATTAGGTCGTTGAAGGATGTGGAAGTTACAGATCCGATGAGCCACGGGAGCAGGAACAAGGTGGAATAATGTAGAGACTATATCCAAGGACCATTGGTGGGCATTAGCTACAGTTTTGGAAAACAAGAATGTATACAGAGGAAGCATAGCCTGAGAAGATCTAGAGAAATCTGATTTATGGAAAAGAAAACTCACTACAGAATTCTCAAGCATGGGATTCTTAAATGGCAGTGTTATAGGTCGTTAAGTCAGGTAAAAATTAATACACAGTCAGAGCGGGCCTGAGGTCTCAAGGAAGTCAGTAAACTAAAGTCATCAAAATTGTGGCTGGAAGTGCTGTGCAGGCCAGGCCTCGAGATAAAGGAGCAATGGTCAGGCCTCCAGGCCTCTAAGGGATAAATAGTAACAAGATAATATTGTAATTAGCGCCACTGCCCAGTAAGTCCACATAGGCATCAATTGTCCTGGTTGATGACTAGAGTGTCCGGACACATCCCTTTCTCAGTCTCGGCTCTTTCCATGCAACATGGCACCTGACTCATTTCCCTATGGGATCAATATTAGCTCAGCAGCTATCCTCATAACAGTTTACGCTGAGTGTCACTTGTGCGAAGTATTTATTTACATACTGACCATGCCAAGTGTTGCTCGCCAGTGTCATGTCAGCCAGTCAATTCTTCTTTGAACGAGATGGACTTATATGCCTGTCAGTTTGTTTTATATTATCTATTTCTTGCATACGTTTTTATTTCAAACGTTGTATTTGCCCTTCTATGTTTGTTTCTAGCGAAATCTAATAGTGAGCTCTGATTATTTTCATATTTATTTTATTTGTGAAAAACAACATAACCTACACTCTAGAAAAGCTCTTATTGTAAGTACTTCAGATATCATTTTTAAACTTCTCCAGAACCTAGTGTTATTCTTTTACAATACAAAATGGACATGTTTGAGACACTGAGCCTGAAGAAGGAAGTGCTAAAAGATCTGCCAGAGAAAAAACTGAAAAAGGGAGAAATGTTAGCATACCAGAGGGGAAATGCCTGTATTATGAAATGGAAAGACAAAAAGATGTGTCCTTTTGTCAACTATTCATAATACAGAAATGACAGAACTTGAAAGAAGAAAAGAGACTAAAAAAATTCCAGTAATCGTCAGTGCTTTTAATAATGCTATGGGAGGTGTGGACAGAGTTAGCCAATTCTAACAAGCTATCCTGTGAACAAACAGCTAGGAAAAAAATATCACTATAAAATATTTATGAACCTTATGGAACAACAATATGGAACTCATTTGTTATTTATCTTAAACAAGGGAGTTCAACAAGTCATTTACAATATAGATTAGGTCTAATAAGCCAAATAATTGAAAACCATGGGATAGCAAAATGCCAAGTAGGGCATTTCCTCATTTACTAGTTTACTGAAATTGTCCCACCTACAGAAAAAAAGAAAAGGTCAGCATGACACTGTAAAATGTGTTGTTCAAAGACAATAGTGCAAAAAAAAATTCAGAAAAAGGCTAGATACTACTACCACTCCGACTGTAACATTGCATTGTGTACTGTTTTAAAATAGACACAAAAATTAGTAAATAAATTTGATAAAATTGTCATTTTATATTTCCTGTTATATTACCTTATAAAATTAATAAGAAATTGCAATCATTAGTCATTCTGTATTTAAATAATTGGATTACTAAATGGGTAATCCTGTAGGCTGGTTATAGTTTGACTCACATTGTACTCAGTGATATAAACAATTTCTGAGAAGGGCCCTTGGGGGCAACCCACTTTCGGGGACCCCTCCTGTCACTCAAGAGCTAGCTCTCCATCAACTCTTAACCTTCATTGTTCCCTAGGATTCGCTCTTTGATGTTTTGGCAGCACAAGTGCTGCTCGGCACATTAGAGATCTAGCAGTTAGGAGTCACATTCTCCTCTATCAGCAGGCCTTCCCAGGGTCCTGGAAAGATTGGGAGAGTGACTTACCTGCAGGGAAAGGCACTCCAGATGACTGATTACATACCAAGTGCAGATCTGAAGAGCTGAAAGCCCTTTTAGAGGAAGAATGTGATTAAAACTGAAAGAAGTAGGATTTACAGAGATCATGAGAGGCTTTCACTTTTTACTTTCTACTATTAAAATGAAAGAATAGTGGGACAGAAAGGAAGTTAAGAAAAAAGTCAAATTGTTCTAGTTAAGATTGAAGAATCCAAAACAAGGCCAGGAAAACATGATGGAAAAGAAGTTTGAGATGAAACTGGTAAGATGGACTTCCAGAGGAACTGACAGATATCAAGTAGGAAGTTACTGAAATGGGACTAGTTTAGAAGAGCAGACAAGACAGGAAAGCATCAGAGAGCTTTCCTTTCTGGAGATTATTTAGCTCCAGCGCGGGTACAGGTGTATTTACTTTTCCTATAGAAGTAGGTCAAGAGCTGTTGTATTTGGAAGGTTTCACAAAAGGTGCACTGGTTACTGCTATGAAGAGTTGGCAGGACAATTAAATAAACTCCAAGCATATGAAACTCAGAATAGAGGCATAGTTAACTCTCAATAATGCCGAAATTCTATCCTTAGGAACTGCTCAGAGAAGATTAGACAAAAATAAGTCAAAATAAGGAGAGCAGGAGAATTGAAATAAGACGGTGTAGTGCCTGAAAAGAAGGTAAAGAAAACACTCAATGAAGAAACTTTTCCAAGAAGCTAGGCATGCCAACCTCAGCAGTGAGAAAGGGGGAGTCTGAAGGTAGTTGAGGATGGTCATTGAGAGGGCAATTCTGAGAGTAAAAAAGGAGAGTTACAATGCCAGGGCCTCGGTGAGGAGCAAGGTTAGACTTGAGAGCATGGGACGAAGAAACTTTACTATAGCGGCAGATGTTTTGTTCTGTTTTGTTTGTTTGTTGAGACAGGGTCTTGCTATGTAGTTCAGGCTGGTCTTGAATTCACTGGGTAGCCCAAGCGGGCCTCAAACTTGTTGCAACCCTCTTCCCTTAGCTTCCCAAGTACTAAGATTACAGATGTGTGTCTCCAAAGCGAGCGCCGTAGAAGGCTTAGGAAAACAGGCGAACACCTGACGAGGGCAGTGGTTAAATGAAACATTCTCTTCTCCCACAGCAGGGAGGATTATGCTAAAATATAATCGAAGAAAATTGACCTTTTGGCCTAGAATAATCAACTTCCACTTTGTCCAATTAGAAACCATTCAGGGACTGAGCTCAGGCTCTGAAATTCAGAAAAATAAGCTAGTGGGTTCGTCAAGCCCCAAGTAGCATGCTGATTCTACTACCACCTTCCCAGAGCATGTGACACTTTTCATGCCCACAGCCACTGTGACTTGAGTATCTGTCACCTAATGATGGTTGGCAGAGGGGTCACGACAGGTTTATAAATCTATCTGTAGATTTGAAATTCAACCATATGTACTTTCCCATCCTCTGCTAGTGCTTCAGATAACCCTCCCTCAAATAATATACGTGACTGCCCCTCTTTTTCTCTCCATGCATTTTCCCTATTTTTTTATGCCCTAAAATGGGATTTTACACACCTCTCCCCCTGCCTCTCTGTGTCTCTGTGTCTCTCTGTCTCCCTCTCTCCTTCTCCTATTGAGCCTACTGAACTACAAATCCAGCCCTTTTAAGTTTTTATCTTGAGACAGGGTCTTGCCAGGTTGCTACATTGTCCAGGTAGGACAATGTACCCCCTTTCAATCCTCCTGTGTCAGCCTTTTGAAGTGCTGGCATTATAGACGTGCACCACCATGCTTGGCTCTTCCACATCCATGTTAAATCACAGGTGGCATTTCTCCATCTTGTTGTCAGAAGTAATTATTCCCTATTCCATCAAGATATATACTAAGTTCTTAAAGTAGCAAGAGAAAAAAAATGTAGTAAATACTGTTCTTTTTAAGATATAAGTAGAAAAAAAGCCATATATATACCTGAGGGAATTTCTTACCGTTTGGCCATTTCCTCCTGAGCCTTAGTTATTTCTTCCATCATTTCACTTTGTGAGGGCAATGTCTTGAGCCCTAAAGAGAAAAATTAAACTTTTAAGTGCAAAAATAATGATAACCCTATTAATAGTCTTCATGCTCTGGAGAATTCAAAGAAGTACAGAATAATTTTCTGTACTCAGATTATAATTCATATGATCACTGTATGCTGTCACCAAAATATGATCCAAGATGAGCATCCCTAATCTAAAAATTAGAAATCTGAAATGCTCCTAAATCCAAAATCCGGGAGGACTGACCAGATGTCAGATGGAAAATTCCACACCTGATCTCATCTCATGGAACAAGTCACAGTCAGAATATAGGAACACTAAAACTATTGTAAAAATTATTTTCTGGCTATGTATACAGGTATATGAGGAATAACTTAATTTCACCTCTCCTCAGGATATTTCATTAGATATATGGAAGTATTTAAAATCCAAAAATAATCCCAAATCCAAAACTTCTGGTCTTATGCATTTCAAATGAGGACCCTCATCTGTATCAATATGTGGACCTTACCCGATTCTTTTTTGTCTTTGGGAAATATTTTTGTTCTCTTCTGTCTTACCACCAGTACTTGCTTCTTCTCTTACATAATCTTTCAGTTGGGGAATAAATGTGGACATGAGCAAAGGATCGATGGCCTTAAAGCCATATAGAAAATGAGGCATAATATAGTCAAAGGGCAGTGAGCAGCAGACATACCTGGCCTGGTATCTATTGATAACAGAATTTTTTTGTGTATTTTTTATTTGTCTTGTTTGTGGTACTAGAGATTGAACCTGAGGTCTCTGTATTGAGCTTTGTCACCAGTCCTTTTTTGCATTATTATTTTGAGATCGAGTCTTGCTAAGTCATGAAGGCCCCCTGGCTGTCCTTCTATGTCAGCCTCTCAGAGGACTGGAATTTTGGGCATGCGTCACGATGCCTGGCCCCAGAGAGATTTTACACCACAGGTAAAGAAGGAAATAAAGATAAACCATCATATTGCTCTAAAGTCCTGCGGAAGATAAGCCTCATTCTTGAAACTCTGCCATGGCCAAGGGTCACTCATAACACCCAGTCATGGCAGATACATTTCATCCCTGACGTACAATCGCAATAGTAGGAATTTAATACCAAGGACACAGCTAGACAAAGGCTGAACAGTATTTAAGCCAATATAAACAACTCTGCTCCAATAATTACTCTTACACCCAGTTAGGGAGACACTAGATTATGTAGAAAATTTTAGCCATGTCTGATCCCAAGTGTTCTGAAACACATGATTTCAGATTGGAAATATGTCTTACCTGATACAATCTTTGTCTCTGAAATATGCATATCAAGTAGTTATCTCATTCTTCTTTTACATCTGTGTTCATAAGGATCTCATTCTAAGGAACCAGTCATACACTGGACCACCCTATTTTGCTGGAATATTATTCTTTGTATTGACCCCCAAATCTACTTCTATGCATCTTGAACCACTGGAGTCAAAGAGTTTAAAATTAACAGTCGACATGTGAAACATGTGGAAACAACTGTCACAAGTGCATTAAGTCCTCTCCTTATCAGGCCACACAGCCCAAGTGCCCTGTACAACACAGGTTTCACATCCTCCGCCATCTTGGTTGCCCTTTGCTGGGCGTGCTCCAGAAACTCCTGGTGTGTCCCTCCCAACGTGTTAGGCTCAGAAATTCAGTGCTCAGAAATAGTTATCTGTGTTTTCTCATGTTTTTTATTTTATCCATGGAATTATTATTTATATCTATAAATAAATGAGATATACTAATCAAAAGAAACATATTTTTTGCTTGGATGCTCAAAAAACACATTTTTGAGATGGATTCCCAAATATTTCTCACAGTTCAACCATATATTTTACTTTTATAGCTAGGAATGTAAAGAAGGAGGTCTGTTTCTTTGGCTGGGAGAGATAGCTAATTAATTATAAAAAAACAAAATAACAAATCTGCATAGATTAGATAAAGATATTTACAGTATGCTGTACATATTCCTCAATCTGTTAACTCTATTTCTTTAGTGTTTGCTTGTTTTCTAGGATTAACTTTGCATTGGGCTCAATTAGGATCAGATATACTATAGTATCTCTAGCTCTTTAAAAGAAATTACGTAAAAATAATCAAATATATCACCAAGTAGTTAAGTAATCAATTGGTGCAGTCACTTACCTTTAAATACTTGAGTAGCCCAGCGTCCTTGGAGTTCAGAAATGGGCATAATGGCTCCCAAGGGCTGGATCAAGCCTATGATTGCAAGAGTTGGCCTTTCCAGGTTAGGGGGGAAGACCTTTTTATACAGTGATACCTTGTTTTTCACCACTTTGACAGAATCTTCCAGAAAAGGAAAGGCAAAACTATAGCCTGTGGCAAAGATAACAGCATCAATATCCTCTTCCTTGGAGCCATCCTCAAATATAGCAGCCGTCTCTGTGAATTCCTTCACGTTTCCTTTCACCTTTACCAAGCCAGCTATTATCCGATTGGGAAGATCATCATTTACCGTCGGGTGCTGGCTCAGTGCTCTGTGAGTGAGGATGAAGATGAAGACAAGGAAAAAGGAGAGTAACCAAAAGAAAGAGACAGAGGAGGAGAGAGAAAGAAATTGATACCATGGAAATAGAATGTTGCTTTGGTGCAGATGGTTAAACAATATGTCCTCATCTGTCCATAACATTTTGGAAAGGTCTACTTTATACCAGTCTGGCACATGAGGATCTCATGGAGAATCTGAATCCTAGGTAGCATTCAAAGGGAGAATATTGGAGAAGTGAAAGAAGAAGCATTTTGCATGATTTCTCCAGTAACAGAAATGTTCTTCAGTATGATAAGGCGTATGCCAAGAGTTCCCATCCATGTATCAAAGCAGCCTGGCAGAATATTAACATTTTGTTTAGTTCCATTTCCAGGCTAAACGCCTAAGAGGTGGATTTAGATTATCATTTTCCAAAATATGCGATAATTTACATCTGTAGAGCAGTTTATACTTTTATAATTTTTTTTCTTTTCTCTTGAGAGAAAGCCTCATTATACAGTTCAGGTGGGCCTTGAACTCATTATTATAGCCTATGCTAGCCTTGAACTTGTACTGGCCTTTCTACCTTAGCCTCCCAAGAGCTGGGACTATAGATATGAACCACCATACCCAACTTATTTTAGACTTTTTGGATTTCATGCATGATCAACCTGGAAATGTATTTAATCATGCTTCCACTTTTGCCTTATAGTGTAAATGTACCAACTATGTCAGGTCTCAGGGCATAATGCCTCATCCATCCCAACTGTATATGCATGCCAATCCTATTTGTTTGGCTAACACTAGTTATTCTACAAAATTTCAATTTATTTTGCAACCATGAAAGATTTATCCATGTTAAAATTAACTGAGATGTCATTTGTGAACACAATTCTGATTATTAGCCTTCTGATTAATTTTAAGGAAAGAAATATCTTTCTAATTGAGACAGTTGATAAAATACCTTGATTTTGCACGTGACCAAGTTTAGCATCATTGATGTGAAATGAAATGACATTATATGGTTTCTGATGTGATCCACCAAAAACGTACATCACTTATGCCGTGTATGTGTCCAAAATGTTGTGCCTGACTAAAACAAAGGGAAAAGCACTGACCAAGTCAATATTCAGAGATATTCTATAAAGCAATGCCATTTTAAAGAAAATGTTCGTGTTAAAAGACAGATTGGACAATTATTATTGGAGCTCAAGAGAGATTAAATAACTGCGTATGATTTACACCTTTCAGGATCTTGAATTTAGAAAAGAAAATAAACTATAAAGAATATTATTGGGACAGCTGTAGAAATTTGAAAATGTCCATATTTTCATAAAGTATTTTATCAGTATGAAATTTCTCCAGTGTGAACACTGTACTCTAGTTTTAAGAGAATGCCCTTTTTCTTAGGTGATGTATACTGAAGTATTTAGGGCCACATGTCTTAGTGATTACAACTTTCTCTGAAAAGATCTAGAAAAAGCTATGTTCTTATATATGTATGTGTGCTATTTCTATGTGGATCTATCTATAATTCCCAAAAGGGAGAGTGAAAAATTAAATAGATCAAACTGTTATAACAGGTGAACATCAATAAAAGGTGTACAGATATTCATTGTATATAATATTGTGCAACTTTTCTATAGATATGAACATTTTCAGAAGTAAAAAGTTAGATAAAGTTAACCTTTAGAAACGCTTTTACAATCTGCCTCCCTAGCAGTGTAAGGATCCCATCCTTCCTACTCGGTACATTTTGTGTATCCTTATCATCTTCTGTTGTTTTGCTTCTTGTTAGTATATTTAAGGTAAGATTCTTTTCTGGAATCTTCCCTTTACTACTTTTGTTGACTTGGGAAAATTACTTAGTTTCTCTAGGTCTCAATATCTCATCTCTACAATGAACATAAAAATTTTACCGATTGGAGGGCTGTTGTAAAGATTAAATGAGATATTGCATACAACTCTTAGCACTAAGACTATCATAGAAAATCATCCAACAAGTAAGGTATCATTAGTATTATAGTACCATTAGTATGTCTCTTCTCTTTGTATTTCATGCCTAAGCTAAAGGCCCAGCTCACAACAGGTACTCAGTATTTATTGGATGAACGAATAAATGAATGAATGTATTATGCACTGCCCTCTTTTACCATCTTTTTGTTGGGAATCATATAAAAAAAAAACCCTGATCTGTGAGTGAATGAGAAAATGGTTCATGCCAAGGAGAGCGGTGCACTGAACACTACAGAACGTCAGAGCTTGGTCTGCTGAGGCTGAGACGATAACACCTCTAACCATTAAGAGTCCGTGATTTTCTGCTGTGCAGGTAGAGGAATTTGTACTATTACCCTGTATGAATAGTCCTTATTCTTGTTTTGGCCGTCAGCACTCCCACTCTTGTCCTGGGAACATACCTGTGTTTAGGTTTCAGGCCAAACATCTCATGATCAAATCTTTCATTCATTTGTTTTTCCAAATATGTGCTTGCTAGTGACTGGCCACACAGTTTTGACAAAAAATATGAGAACCGAGTAGATGTCAACACATCAATGGGATATCCGTGGTTTCCTACACGGTTTAGGATCCAAGCCCCTCTCCTGGTACTGAGGAATACCTGGAGGGCAGAAACATCATTGGCCTTTGTCACTTGGCTTATAGTACTTCAAAATCACCCCCAATTTCTTTGAGATTAAGCTCAAACTCATTAGTCTGGCTTTTTAATCCCATACAATCTTTTTTTAAAAAATCACTGAAATTTTCCTTCCCAAATATCAACCTCACAATTCAACTGGTGTTATTCATTGTCCACCAGCACATCATGCTGTGATCCACCACTGCATTTCTGTTTAATGCCGTTATCCCTGAAATGCCCTTTCTCCTTTTAATCTTCTTGAGTCTATTCATTTTTAGGTCCCAGATTAAACCTGTGTCCTCCATGAGGGTACCACTGTCCTTTCAAGGCTGATAATTGCAGAACTCATTAAAAATCATGGAATGGTAGAGTTGAAAGTCAACGAACATTGTCTAATCCAAAACTCTCAGTCTTTCTGACATCAACGTTGCATTTATTACACACAAAACAACCCTCTTGTTAATCATTTACAGTGGACCTTAGACTTACGAACTGGATAGATTCTCAAAGGATGATTAAACTCAAGTTGATTGTAAGTCAAAACAGCTAGGATCTGGATGTTTACCTGAGTATATATTATACATAACAAGAGGCAGATGAATTAACCCAAGTTGTTCATATGTCAGGCTGGTTGTAACTTAAAGGTCCACTGAATATTAATGTGAAACTTTCTATGCTCTTAATTTCTGTCCCTCCAAATGTCTTTTGTTCAGAGTGGGTATTACAGACTGCACATCTTTTAATCTTTCTAGCATATAATCATTATTCCACTTACTGATATTTGTGATCAATAAGTCACTGTGGCAAGTCCTCTATTTGTTCTTATTTCACTGCCATGGCAACCTCCTGAGGAAGCTGCTCTTAATCCTATTTTATGGAGGAGAATTGTGGAGAGGCTGGATCATGTAGCTGGAGATCATATAGCTAGTAAGTGGCAAAGCTAAATTTCCAACCATGTCTCACTGACTCCAGGACCTGTACTTAAGAAATACTGTATTTATTATCTAATGGAACAAAATTAAAATTAATAGTAGTACTGCAGGAAACTGGTCAGTATTTCTGTGTCTTCTGTTGGCTAAATTTCATTCTCAAAACTGATTAAGATTTGCTATTCAGTTACCTGGCAAAAGAGTCATTTTTCTCTACAATATATAACACTCTGGAGATGGTTTCCAGAGTTGTACGGTATATAAGTATATTGCTCTATGGTCTTTGATCTTATGTAAAATGATGTCTATCTACAGGAGGATAATCCTTTACTTCACACATATTGCTCCCTGATGATAACTTTATCTCCTATGACAATATTTTTTAATGTCAGGGTTGAAAGAGGATACATGCTCTTAGTTATCAAACAGTTTTGTGTACAGGCCATACAACTTCTTATGAGTGAAATAAATGCTCGGGGCTTTAATTACTGAATTCTCAATTTGTAAAATAATAATGATAGATAACATAAACACTACAGGGCTGTTGTAGGAAATATTTTTGTAAAAGATGCGGACCTAGTAAACTATGCTTAATAGTAGTCACACTTTACTTCAGTTTTCCAACCATACTTTATTTTAAGCAAAATTTACAAATACGGTTTTATAAGGAAAATTTATGAAATTAACTTAATAAGAAAAGAATTCTCTTTTCTCTTCATGAGAGTTATATCAAAACTTCCTTGTCACATTGAAATTTGTTAGGTCCATTTGAAAGGGTTAGTTTATAAACAATTGCTTCTAAATGTTATGTAAGATGTAAAGCAAAAAGTTAGAATCCAGCAGCTGGGTTTCTCCAGCTTCTTTCTGTCTGTGACGTTACAGTGTGGTCCCTGCTATGAAATAAGGTTTTGCTATGCATTCCCCGGGCTCTCTCACAGGCCCAGCTGTCTTGCTGGCACCTGCTTTGCCCCTGGCAAATGTACAATTTCACTGTAGAGAAAAAGCCCTACCCTCTTAGATCTGACCATTTACAGGCCAATAATATTAAAGCCCTTGCACAGGTCTTGACATCATATTTTCCATATTCTTCTCCTGTAATAACCACACATACATTTTTTACTCTTTCTTATTGACATAATTACTTTCTAATATATATTTGTGGAAAATTAAGAATAATAGAGGAAATCACTTTTGTGCTTATGAATAGAAATTAATACTGAAAATAAGTGTGATTGGGACAGAATTGTAAGGGAAGAATCATTTAACAAATTGTGGCACTAAGCTTCTATTTTTTTTAAAAAAAACAGTAATTTGATGCATATTTGTTGAGAAGCACAGCAGAACTGGAATTACTGAAGAACAACCAGGCATTTAACTATTGCCCATGAAGTTATGATTCAATGAAGAAAATAAAATATAACAATAACATAGCTTTTTAAAGGAGTTTACAATAAGAGTCTGCCTTTCCAGCTCAAGATCTGATACAAGCCAGGCGTGATGGTGAGCACTTGTAAAATACTAGCACTTAAGAGGCTGAGGCAGGAGGATTACCATGGGTTTGAGGCCAGCCAGGGATAGATAGTAAGTTCAACGACAGCCTGAACTACATAGCAAGACCTTGTCTCAAAAAAACTAAATGAAAAAAATCTATGATACAGAAACCAAACCAAACAAATCAAACAAACAAAGCCGATAGAAACTGCTTCAGGATCGGTGTCATTCTGTTACCTAACTATATTCATGGGCCGGTGTGAGCTGTTTTTATGTACAAAGTGTGGACGCTCTTTATACGGATAGTGACATTGTCTTTGGAAGAGTAAGAGAGATTCTCTCTCCACTTGGGACCTGACCTGAACAACTTTCCGTAACCAAGTGAGCTTCCTTTGCAGAACATGGCGCCGCGCTTGGCTGACGGAAGGCCCTTGCTGAATGCTACACCCTAACAGTGTCCCCCAGCAGTTGCTCAGTTTTCATAAAGCCAGCAGTTAACTGGGGTCACAAGTGCAGTCTGCAGCCAGGAACAATTCCTACCATGAGGTCACCTGGACAGTGGAACCCTGACCAGTCCCTGTGGCTCCCCACTAGCATCGCTCATGGAAACAGGTGACAAAACCATGCCTTGGGTCTACCCTTCGCACTGATGGGCTTGTGCAGGTCTCCACACTCGTCGCTGTGTCTACTTCTTTGGTGACAGGAAAGCCAGAACCAGACACTTATTGATTCAAACCTGCTTGGCCGTGTGGCTAATTTCTACAGCCAGATCCCCTCCAGAATTCCCAATGCCGATTATAATAACTCTCTTTCCAGTGAATCCCTCCGGGCTCTTGTACTCTCGGCTATGGAAGTATTGGCCTTTGAATTTTTCAATCCCTGTAAGACAAGAGAAAATAATTATTGGATGATGACCTATCTGATGGGCTTCATTTATCAAATCACTTGTTTTCTGTTGTCGTTCTTTTGCAGATTAAAATGTATGTGTTCTCCACATTCTCCTTGTATTCATCTATTCTCTCGCTTTTCTGAATATTTGGCCAATGTTTTCGCTCATTGTCTCCGCACAGGATTTTGTGATTTTCTTATCCTAAGGAAATTTTGCTGACTCACAAATCCAAACTGCTTCAGAAAATTTCCATTCTACTTTTTTACTCCTTTAAATATCTATTCCCATTTCAAATAGTATATATATATATATGGGAGTATATATATATAATATTTATATACATATATATATATACTCCCAAATTCAGAGTACATTTTTTTGAAAATGAAAATCTAAGCCAAAGATTAAAATTAAATTATTCAAGCTTTCATTTCATCCTTAGAAACTCAATGTTTCTGTTTTTTCAGTTGCTAAAAAATTCTTCCATCTGAACTAATGCTTAGCAAGAAATCTACATTTTTTTTCTTTTGATCTTTAGGAAAACTAGAATCACTGAGAAACTAAAGACAGTCATATGCCAATAAAAGGAGCTACCTATATTCTTTTTTTGTTTTTTGATACTGAGGATTCAATTCAGGTTATTGCGCTTCCAAGGTAGGCTACCTATATTCTAGGCAGGGTGTCCTAAGGTGATTTTCTCAATGAGTAAGCATTATACATGTGTTACACCAAACTCAGTGCAATCGGTCAATCAAGAGTCAGTTAAAGTAATTGCTCTGGTGTAACTTGACATACTGTTTTGCAGTAAATATTTTATAAGGAGAAAGAGTACACTCTATATGAATGATACAAAGTACAGGAGGTAGACCAGTAGCCTCGTGGTTCATTATCAGTATGATACCCTGTACATAACTGTATTGCTATACCTTTATATACTGACCATGTAGGTTGGTGTGTGCCAGCATCACCACACACTGGAATAGTGTTTTTGTGCTCTGGGGCTATGACAGCTATAGCATCACTAGGCAGCGGGAAATTTTCAGCAATGTTGTAATCTTATCACCTTGTATATATATCTGGTATTGACTGAAATGCCGCAATGGGGTGCAACTGGAGACAGAGGTCTTGGCCCAAAGTGGCAAGAATACACGTTACTGTGACACCTTCAGGGGAGCAAGCATAATTAGGGTATGCTCTCATCTCAAGGCAAGAGTTATCTAGACTACAACCCTCTTGTCCCTCACAGATCCGGTTCAGGCATGGTGAAGGGTCTTTCGTACGGTAGGCTCTCACCAGGAAAGCTGTCCAAGGGCAAGTGAGCATTGGTATGGTGGCCGGTGCAAACCATGACTGCATCAAAGATGTCCTTCTTCGTTTTCCCTTCCTTCTCAGTAACCACCTCCCACTGGCCTGACGTAGAGAAATCAGGCCGCTTCTTCACACTGCACACAGCGGTCTGAAAGGAAAAAGGTTAGTCACGGACTGTTCCTACAGCCCATGCAGCGGCCATCTTCCCCCACAGGACTCCCTGTACACCTCTCATATCATAGTCACCATCACATCTTAGGGCTCACGCAGGGATGTTGGGTTTTCAAACTCCACAGAGAGTTGTCCTGTTTGGGTGCTATGCTCCGAGTGAGACAGCTTCGGTGAGGAGCACTACATGAAGCAGAGTCAGCAACCTGATGTCCTCTCCTCTGCTAGAGAAGCGCCAGCTGCTAGATCTCTTGGACTATACCCTAAGGCACCTCACTGCACGAGACCTGGGTTTCTTTGTACTTAGTTGACACTCTGTGGCTGCTCCTCCCCTGACCTTACACACAGCCACGCCTTCCAAGTTCTTACCCCAAGTCCCATTCTCACTGGTGAGCCCTACACGTGTGACTGAGAGATAGGACCCTTTCCTGGTAGAGTAGGAAAACTTCTCAGATGCTTTCATTTTATGTAAAGCAATCTCTCATTGGCTTCCTTCAATGCCAGTTTTACAGGTAACTATAAAGAAGAAGCTGTGAGATAGGATAGTCAATGATATAAATTATAGCATAAAAAACCAAACCAAGTAATAAACACGTGTTACTCTATTCAGCTGAAGAAGGCGTCCACGTGTATTCCCATGTGGCCTAACAGAGCCAGCATCTGTCGCCTAGCTGTCCTGTGCTGTCTAGTTCCTCTCCATTTCATGATTTTACTGAGTGTGGGGTTCCTACTCAGATCACCCTTTTATTTCTTCTCCACTTAGCAGACACATAAAGAGTCATCAGGACTCAACTTGGACTTTCTCTCCTCTAAAAGCCCTCCCTGGAGCCTGGTGCCTCGTGTCCTCACAGGTTAACCAGTCCTCTGGCTGTAGCACAAAGTCCTCTGAGCCCCTACCACATTGTGACCTCATTTTTATTAGTTACATAGCTAATTGTTTTTCTTTGTCTTTCTAACTAGACTGTAGAGTTACTGATTGGGGGGGTGGGGCTTTCAACTTTCCTGCTTACTACAGTAACGAGCTTATTCCAGAAGTGTGGCTGAAACAAATGCAGAGAAAGTGAGCTGAAAGTAGCCAGCTTTGGAAGGTGCTATGGTCATAAGGTAGAAGTTGTGAACTTTTCTCCCCTGTCATGAACACCTGTTCTTTTGTGGCCATGATTAAAAATTCTAGGAAAGTCACTGGAGACTATAGAGTCACGGTGGTGAACCTATGGTACGTGTGTCATTGTTTTTATTTTAGATGAAAGACGTTAAAGTAGAGTTTTTTCTGCACTAAAACCTCAGCATCAGGTTTAATCGCATTGAGGGCACCTTGTGATCCACGAGCGGGCTGGGCTGCAGTCTGGCACTGTCTCTGAGGTTTGCCTTCACTGGTTTACGGCATGAAGAAACCAGGTCTGCTCTGCCACAGTCATACTGTTTTTCAGACAAGACAACTTGACGTTGAGAAATTCACCGGTCTAAGACCTTGCTCCCCAAGACAAGTTCACGAGTAGGAGATCAAGGACCAGAATGGAGAGTTTGTTCCCTAATTCAATATTCTTTTCTCCAGCAAAGAGCTTCTTTGATTCCTCGATAACCTCCTCATAGTGATTTCAATGGGTTGTAGTGGTGCTCACATAAAATAACCCACTGGAAAGTGCTTAGGAAAGTAGAGCTGGGGTAAAGGACAAGTGGAACTAGATTTTAAATTCCTATACATAGCAGTTCCCCTCATCTACTTCATTACAATCAGATAGGGTTTTCGTTTTTTGTTTTTGTTTTTTTTTGGTTTTTTTTTTTTTTTTTTTGGTCTACAGCCAAAATAAAAGACAAATCTTTTTTTTAAAATAGTTTTTAAATGATTTTTAGATTTTTAAAAATAATTTTTAGAGATAACAATGAGTAGAATCACTATGTGAATAGGATAAGTGTGTGTGTGTGTTTTCACATGTGTCCACATGTCTGCGTGCGTGTGTGTCCCTGTATGTGTGTGTGTGTGTGTGTGTGTGTATCAAGGCCATCTCTACACTTATGCACTGGTAAATGAAGACACATTATTCATTTACCTGATGAATTACTTCAAGGACAGAATCACCCACCTACCTTGAACTGGATGTACTTAAGAAGGCCAAACTCTTTGGCATACATCCTGAAATATTCCAGGACATGGGAGTTGTGCATGAAGTTAGGAAAATGATCTGGGATCGGATAGTCACTGAAGCACATCATCTCCTTGGAGGTATTGATGATCACTGATTTGTAGATACTGGCCCTTCCTTCTTCAGGATTTTCCTGTAGCATCAGAAAAGCATTTATGGTGACCTGAGAATTACATTTCTAACTAATAAGTTGAGATAAACATTTGAAAATGTATTCTGAAAGAAATGGTAATTTAAACAAAAAGCACACACACACAACCTACACACCTTCCAATACTTGTACCCTCTGTGTCCCTTCCCCTTGAGTATCAATTACAATGGCTTTCAGTGACTTCCAAGGTTAAGCCATATGTAGCTGCAGCTTCTGCCAAGATATGTTACAAGGCTCACTCTGGTGGTAGCTGCGTGAGAAGTCCAACTACACAGAAGCCACTGAAGGAAGCCTAACGTAGGCATGTGAAGATGATGTCTAGGCTGGGGGAATATTCAGCCAGCCCTCAAAAGTCTAGCTATCCCAGCCAAGTTCTCACCTGGTGAACAGAAAGGCCATATCCAATGTGTAGTCTCAGCCATCACTGGATTTCAACCCAGTGAGACTCCAAGCGAGGAGTCTTGGCTGAGTGAGTCTCAGGGGCTCCCACAGACACTGGGACACTGCTCTCCAGAAAACACTGCCCTAACTTACTTTGAATAAAAATCAGTTAAATAGGTAAAAATGAAATAAATAGGGAGACTATAAATTAGTACAATGTCTTCTGAGCAACGCTGTAGTATACAAAAAAACCCCTCAAGGCTTTTATAGATTTAGAGTTATTCAGCATTTTGGTTAAAGAATGCTAATGCCAGCATTATTCATAATCTAAACAGCTGCCAGGGTAAACTCGCCACAGGTTATACTGTGTAGCTCCGATTTTAGTATATGAGCTGCTGAGCTTGAGAACCACTCTTCTAAATTCTTGCTCCCCAAGTGTGGTTTTGGACTAGTAGAAAAGACATGATCTCCAGGTGGGTCGTTGGAAATGCAGAACCCCAGGGCCCACATCCAGACATCCTCACCCAGAAGTTTCACTTCGGCAAAATCTTAGCGTGACTCAGATGCACATGAAAAGTGGGAAATGTCACGTACGCTCATACTAATCCCTGTGTTCTCCCACAGTGGACTTCTTACTACTTCTTCAAGAAGCACTGCATGTGGGAATCCCAGAAAATAATGTAATGTGCACTACGTCTACTATTCTATTACCAAGACTTTACCAATGATAGATTTTCAAATCCACTATAATTTTTAACCTTTCTTTTGAATATAGAAAATCGCCTTCACCAATTAGGACCCTGTCCTTTCTTTTTTTTTTTTAACAGAAATAAACAGATTTTGCAATATGGGGATTGCAAAATGTTAAGAGGGCAAAAAAGAGTGTTTGCTGGATTTGTCCACAGGATTTGTCCATCAGGCAGATTTTCCTCCATGTATATTTAGGAATTTAGTCTACCTAAATTGATCATACACATTTTTGAGTTCCATAACTCAAGTTCTCATTTTTTACCTTTAATAAGATTTTATGAGTCTCTTCTCAAATCTTTTGTAAGCTATCAAACCTATTTCAAGAAAACTTTTCTCAGTGTGTATCACCACCTAATACATTTTAGGTATAGCCCCATTACTCACAAAGTTCTTATTTCTTGGCCAGGGATTTAGCTCAGTGGTTCTGGCACCTGTCTTGCAAGTGCAAGGACCTGGGTTCGATTCCCTGTCACCACATACAACAATACTGGTAGTGGTGATTCATGCCCACCAGCAATCAGACCACATACCACAGTGCCAGATGTGGTGGCTCACACTTGTCATCCTAGCACTTGGGAGGCAGAGGCAGTAGGATTGCTGTGAGTTCAAGGCTGAGCTCAGAGCCAGCTTGAACTACAAAAGTGAGACTCTGCCTCAAACAAAACAAAACAACCAAACTTCTCATTTCTCAACTTAAGATTAAAAAACCCTCATAATACCTCACAGAGTATCTTGTACTGTATTCCATATCTCCTCTCTTCAACTCAAGCTCTTTGAATTGGCTTCCCGTAGAGCATTTAAATTAAAAATAGCATTCAGGAAATACTTAAGAGACATATTTCAAATTATATTGAGAAAGGTATGTACAGATAAAAAAAGTAAATTTCACATACTACTTAACGAATTAATAAAATGCATCAAATTTATTTCAAATGTGTTGAATGAGATATATTTAGCAAATTCCCAAAATTTCCTATGGAAATCTGCAGTAATTCTTAGTTTGGGGGTGCACATTCACTAAAGAATGTCAATTAAAGTTTAGATAGTTCCTCAAACTGAAGCCATGATATAAAAGCCCTTAATTCTCTTCAAGTAAAGAATGCCATAAACTCAGTTTTAAGTAGTTGGCCAAAAACGTGTTCTCATGAAGTGTAAAAACCTCGAAGGCACCTCAGTACCATTCACTGTCTCAGAAAGTAAGTGCACAGGCAAACACATGCCTATCTGGAGAACAATGAGAGCAGGTCATTGATGTATACTATGAGGTTGAGTAAATGTAACTAACATTTAAACAGACAACTTAAAATTGTCCCTGACAAGTTGTAGGGCTGGATGTGCGTGTTAAAACAATCAACTAAGTCTGAGCCTACCCAAGGGAAAGGGAACCCTGGGGCAGGAGCCCTCTGCCCTCCTAAGATGAAGGACTTTAGACTTATCAGTGAAAAGGAAAATTCAAAGCAAACAAGACAGTGACTATTTTATACCTAAAGTGAACTTGGTATTTATTTATTTTTATTTTATTTTATTTTTGGTACCAGGGTCAGAACTCAGTACCTTACACTTTCAAGGCAGCAGCCAGATCCACTGAGCTAAATTCCCAGCCCTAGGATTTATTTTTAATGAAAATATTAAAGTTGAAGACTGAAAACGGCAGGTTCCTGGAAGGAGTTGTAGGCCAGTGATTCTCGCTCCTTTCTTTGTCTGGAAAAACCAGTCTAAGTTCTCTAGCCCTGGTTCATTGCTCGTGTTTTTTTGTTAGCTCACTCGCCTCTGTGTTTTTACAGCGACAGTAAGAAAGAGCAAACAAGGGTTACCTATGTGGAACCTTGTCACCAGCAAAAGAAGAGAGAAAGTTGTATACAAGCCTGGGGACGGCTTCTGAAGGGGTCTTCAGGCTGAATTCAAACAGGTTTGGCCTCGCCTCAGCTCACACTCTTTCTTGCTCTTCCCCATTCGGGGGGGAAAAGGCCTCCTGCACCTTGACAAGGGAAATCTTCCAGGAGGAAGGACTGGGTTTTACCTGGAACCGCCAGAGCCCTCCAATGTCCTCGCTCCGCTCAAAACAGACGGGCTCCATGCCCTCTTCCAGGCAGCACTTGATGGACGAGAGCCCGCTCGCTCCGGCCCCGATCACAGCGACCCTTTTCTTGGTCATGGTCTTCAGAGATATTACTTGTCTAAAGAAAGACACAAGACAGGCACCCCGCAATTACACCTGGGCAGAAGGCGGTGGCGGGAGCACCCAGGGCGGCGCTGCAGCCAGGAGCATTTGGGACTCCGGGACAACCGCCTCCCAGCCCGCGGTGCTCAGCGGAGGGGAACTGAGCCTGCGAGGCCCCGGCCAGGCGCGCTCGGTACCTGATCTCACGGTCTTCGCAGCAGCTCCCTGGGGACCCTCCGGCCGGCAGAGATCTCGATCTAACTTTTCATTGCAATCAGAAATGCAGAAACTCACAAACAACAGCAGCAGCCAATGAGAAGGCTCGGCCCGCCCCGCCTCCTGCCAGCCAACGCCCGCCCACTCCTCTGCCCCGGTTTCTCTCTCCGACAGAAAGAAAACGCGGTGGGAACATGCGTGCTGAGTACAGAAAATAATGACAATAATGAATACGCAGCGCCTCCATTGCTCAGTCCCCCCGTTCTCCGCACGGTCTGCTTTCTGGAGCGGCCCCCCATCCCCTCCTTCCCGACTCAGCCTCACTTGAACTTCCTGCTTTTATCTTAAAGTCATAAACTCCTACTAGTGACACGAAACTGTCAACTGCCCAAGCAAACACCCTACCGCCTACACGGAGAAAACCAGCCTTTCCAGAAAGCTGCCGCAACTCTTGGCCTTGCAAGCCCCAGCCCACTTCATGACAGGACTTCCGTTCTACCCTAGTGGCAGGGACTTACTTTAAAATTAAACCCTTGGGTACCCACGAAACATTTGAAAACCTTTCCCCCAATGTATGACTTAGGTGGAGGAGACCGATAGATACACAGTTAATTTAAATAAAATAAAAATTCTTTTTAAAAGTAATTTTGCTCACATAGTCACATGAATGAGTGACTAAAACCACAAAAAGTCCACTTCTAAAATGTGACTCGAAATGTTCAAATCTGAAGTCACGTAGAACTGCCAATGACACAGACACAGACTCTCACGCTCTCGCCCCCAGTCTGGACTTGCACTTTGACGGGTGTCAGGGATTGTGGCTGATGCTACAAATTCTTGTTCACCTCTTACCTCTGTGAATCAGGTTTAATCAAGGTGCCTCAAGGCCAACCAGTGCTGGCCCTAGACTTCTCCTTTCGGGGGTATCCCAAAAGTGTCTTTAGGAGTCAATAGTTATCACTGAGTGTTAATCTTGTGTTTTAAAACATTTCATGGGAATCAACTGATGGTGTTCTCTCAGCAACTCAAGGAGGCAAGTAATATCATGATTGCTCCCATTTTGCAGGAAAATAGAAGCATAAAGAAGCCATGTAACTGCAGAAGATTGCACAGCAAATCCACGCAAAGGCAGGGGTGTAAACCAGGCGGTCTGGCTCCAGGACCCGGCTCTCACACATTGCTCTTGTATAAGGCTCTTTTCACTTCATATTTAGCTGCAAGTCATCCTACATTTCTCATTCCCCTATTGCACTCTTCTTTTTGCCAGACTCCTACATTGGTACTTTTACACTTTTGTTGAATTTCTCTTAGTCCAACTATATTGCTTGCCTTACTTCAAATACTTTAAAATGTATAAATAGAGGTCTTTGGCTTGGCGAATGGGTTTACTCCATCAGGACCATTCTAGCTCAATATGTGGTCTATATCTAGTGTGTTCAATCTGTGGCCCCTTCATTTCTCTGTCTTCTTATAAAAAATATAATAAAAATATATTTTGTTGGGTTTTTTTGGAGACAGGGTCTCGCTTTGTAGTTCAGGCTGGCCCCGAACTCACTCTGTAGCCCTCACCACACCTGGCATTGTGGTATTTGGTTACCGGGGATTGAACTCTGGACCTTGCACTTGCCAGGCAGATGCCAGAATCACTGAGCTAAATCCCTGGCACAGTGAAAGTATTTTTAAGAGGACATCTCTACATTGCAGTATCTGTTGTGGAACTCAAGACAATTACTCTTCACTCAAAGAACTCTCTTCTAATTTAAACTCTAAATTAAATGAAAACATAGTGAGTACACACATATAGAAAGAGACACATGGTAGAAACATCCTCTCATGGGAGAAAGATGGAAAGAGACTCAAGGATGGAGCCTTACATAAACATATGTACACATACACATACACACATACACATACACATACACACACACACACACACAGGGAAATATATACCTACAATATATATTCTCAGTTGCCATTTAATCTTGCCCTGGATTCTCTCCTCACCTTGTTCCAGAAACAACTATGAAAACTCTTATTTAAATATATCCTGACAAATTATTACCAAAGAGAATGCTTTTTGTTACTGTAACAATAAATGGAAAACACTGAAGACACCTAGGACTTGGAGGCAGAGAGCAAAGTCTATTTATGTCCTCAATGGGCTTGGTTGGGATAATTCCGCAGAGTTGCAGGCAAATTGGTTTTTTAAAAAATTACTTATGTAGGTTTTGGAGGCAGAAGAACTAGATATAGAATCAGAGCAAGCAGCTGATCTGTTACAGCAAGTTCAAACTCAGGGTAAGGTCAGTTAGACACCTGTTTGGAATGCACATTAGTTCAGGGTAGGGTCTGCCAAGGAGGACTAGATATGGGAGACTGGTACCTGGGGCGTGTGTTAGTTCAAGGCCAGGTCAACCAAGGCAGGATTTGCATGGACTGAAAAATAAAACTATTCACAGCCAACATTGTTCTGGACTGGTACCAGAACCTGCTTGTCAGTCATTTTATATTTCTGTCCCAACAGCAGCAGGTCACAGTGGCACTAGCAGACAGAGGAAAAAGTTAAGGACTGTGAGGCTGGTACCCACCAGTACCAAGCCTCTGTGAGGCACCTGAGTGATTGGACTGAAA
This sequence comes from Petromus typicus, assembly GCA_004026965.1. NCBI lineage: Eukaryota > Metazoa > Chordata > Mammalia > Rodentia > Petromuridae > Petromus > Petromus typicus. The sequence goes on along the minus strand of PVIR01021100.1, from coordinate 568 downwards.
GAAGACTCGCAATTGAAGCTGAGAGAGGCTGCTGCCTGTCACTTAGATGTCCTGTAATACCCGCTGGATAGAATAGCTGGATAGGTGTGGAATGTTCTTCCTTAGAGTGAACATAGTTGTTCATTAAAATCTATCCTCTTCTACAACATAATATCTTCTTTTTTCTCTCTCTTTTGCTTTTATCTCTCTCTCTCAGATACGTCTTTTTTTTAATTTTTGATCTTTATTGGTACATTACATATACACATCATGATTGCACTCCAAAATGGGGATTTGTATCAGTATAAGACACAACTTAATTCTCATTTTTTCCCATAGCCCTACCCACCCTACCACCCCCCCCATACATAAAATTTGTTTCCTTACTTGTTTGTTACAATCTCAACATTTTCCCCCTTCTTCCTATTTTACATTGAGCATTTTCTATTTCACAATATATAACATACAATTCTAGGACTCATTTACATCTTTATTTTCTCATACCAGAGAAAAGATGCGATATGTACCTATCTGTGCCCTATTTATTTCACTTATGAGGATATCCTCAAGGTATGTCCATTTAAGTAGA
>PVIR01021099.1:0-22364 GCA_004026965.1 Petromus typicus | reverse complement strand
CAAATGAATATATTAATATATCAAAGCTAATTAGAAAAGAATGTGTCCTTTAAGATCAGCTTGGTCTTTGAAGGTAAGGACCACTACTTTTCTGGTGGTCTTTAGCCTTGAACTCTTTAGAAAATGATTTATCTTTGTCACTATTAGAAAAGAACCTTATTCTCTTTTAGTCCATTGCTTTTCTTTTGTGCCTATACTGCTTTCAGAAGTTTGAAAGCATATGAAAGGAATCTTATTTAGTGTCACAAAGCTTAAATGAACTTTAAATTGTGGAGTGTGTAGTATAGCAATGTTTGTGGATAATAAGAGAATATATCTCTCTGCTGATTTTAGAAATCCTTTGCAAAATGGAACCAATGTACACATTCTTTAGAAATCAAGAGAAAAATTAAGTTTTCTTATAATATCATTGTAGTGAAAATTTATTCTTTGTAAGTAAAGAATACTCAATTTATTTTCAAAATATATTATCTCAAAAATAAATTCCTCTAATCCTTGTACTCAGGATTAGACATTTATCATTGAAGAAGCTGACAAACAAGAACCAAAAGAGTTCAAGGGTCAAGCTAGTTACTATGCTTCCAGTTTAAGTCAGTAGACAAGATACTAGTGTGATTTTGTTTTTCTCATAGGGTAGCGTTAACATAATAGAAAAGTACTTTCCACAATAAAATCTGTGGAAACACTGAACATTTGGAGATAGAGTGGAATATGTGTTCAGGAGTGAAATTCTTAAAGTATTTTACTCATACAATAATTAAATTGCCTTATTTTGCACTCACAGGAGTTACAAGTTTGCCCACTTGCTTTTCCCCTCATGAAACTTACAACATAGCTTTCTGATTTTTGATAATTTTTTTATTCCAGGAAGAAAACCTTTGCAATAATGTATTTTAAAGTAAAGATGAAATATATAACCCACTAACATGAATAAACTTCATTTTTCACTTAGGAAAGTAAATAAATTCATCCAGTAAAGTTGTATTTAAATGTGCAGGAAGGATAACTGGTACCAGATAATTTAAGTATAAGTCAAAAATATAAGATAATTTTAGAAGGTTTAAATTGGTACCTTTGGCAGAATTTAAAAGGATATAATAGCTGTAAAAAGCTATCATGAAAAGGACCAATCAAAATAAAAAATTCCCTGGAAATTAAATTATGATTACCAAAGTAAAAGTTTATTAAGCCAGTTTATGAAAGAGGCATCACTGAAGCCTATGTTGGGTTTTTATCTTCAAATTAAATTGAATATTAACTCCCAACCCTCAGAAAGACAAGAAAATGGAAAATAAAACAGATAAGTGCAATGGTGAAAACAGTCAGTGGGTCCAACATCTGATTATGTAAAAGAACAAGACAATAAAATGCAGTCAGTAAAGTTTAATGATATTTTTGTGATTTAAAGAAATAGCCCCCTAGAGGATGTACCTTGAGATTATCATGCTAAATGAAATAAGTCAAACACACATGCTAAAATATTTTGTAATTTTTCTTATATGAAAAACCCAGAATATAAATAAATTAAAAATAATAGGAAACAGGGTGGTAGAACTTTTGCAAAAGGGACAAGGACCACGGGATGGAGAGAGGGGATTACAAAGGGAGGGAAAGGGAATGAAAAATTAATTAAGATATGTGTCATACAAGTACTGACTCCCCATGATCAATATAATCATACTGCACACATACTAATAAAAAATAAATACATACATTACTCTCTGTCAGCTAACATTTGTTGTAAACATGTGACTGTCAAATTTAGTGGTTTAAAACAAGAACCACTTCAATATCTCATGTTCCTATGAAATGGCTGATTGGTTCTTCTGAGTATTTTGCCCTGAACTCACTCCGTGACTCTGGTTAGTGAACAGCTGGCTAGGAGTTAGTTGATAAAAGATGAACTTACTCACAGACTGGGACTGGGACTCAGGCTTGGACTGATGGCTGATGACAGGGGCAACTTAGCCCTATATCTCTTGCACCTTGTTAACTTCTACTTGTTCTCTTGACAGCAGGTCCCTAATAGCAGAAAGAGTGTCATTTCTAGTACATAGACCTTTTCCATCTCCTGCTTCCTTTTCTTTCTTATTGATTCATGGGCCAAACAAATTAACTGACCAAACATAGAGAATGCTAGAGGGACTCCATGGAAGATACCTACAAATTAGGTCCATTATTGCCTTCATTCTACCACAGACTTCAGCTCTCAGATTAAAAAGTTTGGCAAGCAAGGTAAAAAAAAATAAAAACAAATATATATGTACAGAAATACCTCAGTTCATGAATGCTTCTGTTCACCGATAATTTGGCTCTGGAACAAAAGCTTTTGACAAAATTTTGCTTCTGTTCGTGAATGCGATGCCAGGTGACAAACACAACTGCACCCATCTTTCCCACAGAAACACAAACATGGCCATATTCCTCTAAAAACAGATTGAGTTCATGAACTCTGGTACTACTTGTATATATGGAAATTTTAATTCTCAGGATTAAGATGTTACTACAAACTTCATATGAAGACAAAATGTATTTTCTACAAAGGAATGAAAATAAAGTTACTATCAAGTTTTTGAGCAGGAAAACTAAATGCTACAATACATAAAAGTCTACAAAAACATGTAAGAAAATTAATTGATTTATACAATTACATCTTAGTTTTTAATCATACTCAACAGTAATGCAAATATTGAAAAAAGAATGTCTATATAAAGATTTAATGAGTGATAATTCAAATTTGCATAAAGGAATGACATAACGTACAGGACACTAGTAGCTACATATAATCTAGAAGAATTTTAAAAACTAAAAAGAAATTTAAAGATGGTATAGTCAAGCCTGAAACTTTGGAATTTTTCCTTTGTGTATAATGTTGCATAATTTTTTTTCCCTAAGGGTTTAATTATGCTACATGTGTTTGCAATGGATAATATTCAATATTCACAATTCTAGATGTGTTGCTTATATTGTTTTAATTTTTAAGAATCAAATTGTGCACAAAACATTGGATACTACATTATTGTCTTCATCTTAGAAAATATAAGTAATAACAGATGGTAAGCCTTGAAGAAAATAGAAGGTAGTATTTATGCAGCAGTGCCTCATTTTCATTGAAGTAGGGTTTGATTTAAGTTTGACAAGTGAAAAAAAGAGTTTGGGTATATATTATTGAAGTTGTAAGTGATAATCAAGAGACAAGTTAAAAATAAAATATAAACTCCAAAAGTTAGGAGGTGGATGTGGAAAAAAGGGAATAATTTCCCTACATCTTCATCTTTCATAGAAAACAACAAAGTGTACTGAACAAATTTGATAAATCATGATAAATCAAGAAATAGCATATTTGAAGACAATAAAATTATATGTATTTTGATGTATATATAAATATCTACATAAAAACAATATTTGAAAGATATTGCCATTAATTAATAATTATTAAATGAATTGTGGAACATGTGTAAAATACAAAGAATATATCCATCAAAATAAGAACTGTTTAAACAGTTCCTGTAATATGTTATCTAGCTAAAAATGAAACAGGACATAAATGAGGACAGAGGTGCCATTTTATCCTGCTTTCCTGCCTGTCGTGTGTGTGTGTGTATTTATATAGATAGGAAAATCAAAGAAGGGTAAATACTACTATTTCTGTGTTGTTACTTTTCATATTTGTATTATTTATTAAAATAATCTAGCTATCCTGCTTGGTCAAGTTTACCATCTATCCATCCATCTATCCATCCATCCATCCTTTTGGACAGAGGCATCAAAACAGTGTTTAAAGTCATATTTTTACTTTGTTATACCAGTTGTCAGCTAAATAATTCACTTTCAGAGCTGTTAATTCTTCTAGGTAGTAATTCTAAAAGTTTACATTTGTGCTGTTATTTACATACTTTTCATTTAAGCCATTTCTTTAGAGAATGTGATCCTCTTGTGACTATACCAGATCTGAAATAGCATATGCATCTTCTGTTTATTTGTGTTATTCTATAAAAAATTTCTGCACTCATCAAGCCTTCACCAACCAGAAGATACCTTTATTGAACCCGCCCCTTGGCTCATGCTATTCCTAACTCTTTAGGTAGTTTTATAAAGGAAAAATTGAAGACTTTTATTCTGCTCATAATTACCTCCTTTCACAGCCAGCCTTCAGTTTGGCTCTGTAGTGGTAACACTTAGAAGCAGTCCAAGGGAAAAGTGTAGAGGTGAAGCTCTAAGAATGTACATATATACTAAAAATGATTTCAAAGAACATGCAATATATAAATATGGACAGGGTTAATAATAATGTATTTTAGAACTTATTAGAGAAATTTTATTATAGAAATATTATAGATATTTTAGAAACTATCCAGGCACTGGATAGTTGATGGTTGAATACAACTTCATCTATGGTCTTTTTAAAATAGTTACATTTAACTAATGAATCTTGACCTTACAAAAACACAATGAGTCTGACTTTTGACCTGTAAAATGAGGGAAATCCTTAGGCTAAGTGTTTTCAAACTTTCAAAAATATTGTCTCATCGTAAGAAATTTATTTTCCATCACAGACCAGTATGCTTGTGCATTTATTTGCCTGATGAAAAGTTTGATAAAACTATATGTGCTCTTATTTATACAATATAATCTAAGATTTTGCATTTAATTTTAATCTGCTTCAAAACAAAATGTGCATAACCCATGAATGGTTCAGAATGAATAAATATTGGACTAGATATGACAGATGTTCTTATTTTGTCTGAAGTATTACTCAAGAGTTTAAAAGATTATTACTTTAATTTTGAAATTTGTTTTGTAAAAATGTATAGTAATCTATGTAGCAGTAAATCAAGATTTACTGATGTAATGTTATCTCAGTGTATTGTATATTTTAGTATTATAGAAAAATCTTTCTTTTTTAAGACCTTGGAATCATCTTGCTCTTTTTCTCCCCTCGTGGCTTGCTTGAGAAAGTATGGCATTCTTACTTCAGGTGAATTTTAGATGCAACATATTGTTAGAGTGTTGGTTTTTCTCCCCACCTGTAATATCCCCAAAGCCTAAAACAAGATGTTTATCTTTTTGATAGACAAGCAATTAACTTTTTTGGAGGAAGATTTAAAGGAAATAAAGCCCATCTATTAGGACACTAGAAATAAATAGAAATTTGTGACAGGCAAACATTATAGCTTTGCATTTGTTATGCAGTAGCTAAAGCTATGTCAGCATTTTTATTAGAAACCTAGGGGATTATCAGTCTGCAATAAAACACTTTTTGGACTGAGGCTTATTTCAATTCAGAGCTTACTCATGAAGAATGTTTGCCTTCCTGAACACGAGAGTAGATGTGTTTCTGCTTACCTCACTAAGGGAGAAATGCTGTGTTTCCCATATAATTATACAAACATGTAAATGTTTGACCATTGTAAGTGGACTTAGCAATTGTAGAAATGGTTGTTATTTACCATAAACTGGCAACCAGTTGACAGCATGCTTACTGATTGGTGCTGAAGACAGTCGCTTACCTCCGACTGAGTCATGTAGTCGTGAGTTTTTGGCACTTGTCAGATAACACCGTTATCCAGGCACTGGTGAGACTGAATACAACTTCATTAGATAGTCTCCTTAAAATAGCTGCATTTCACTGCTGTGATTTCTGTCATTCTTAACCTAAGACATACCTTAAACAGTTTTAAAAATTCATTTCAAGTTCAGAGGCAAAAAGGGAACAGAAGAGCATTTTATTTTTATTCACATTAACACATTATGACATTAAAAAATAATGCTTAACATTAAACATATGAGTTTAAACTATGGGAATACCACATAGCAGTTGGATCCTAGGAAAGTACTTCAAACCTCGAACCTCATACTCCTAGTAATTAACAAATACTGATTAAAATTTTGTGTTTTCTTTCTGTGGGGTGGTTTGAGGTTTAAACGCACTAATACATACAAGGTCCTTATGACAGTGTCGGGATATACATAAAAAGTGATTTTTAAATTAAATATGATGGGAAGTGAGGTCAGTCAAGGACAAGTGTTTCATAATCTCATATATGGAGTCTAACATAGTTTAATTTATAGAAACATAGAAGAGAGTGGTGGATACCCAAGGCTGAGAAATGGAGGAAATGGGGAGATGTGACTCAAAAGGCATTTCTAACTAGGTAACTGAGATATATGTTCTATAGGTTTATATCGATACTAAAAGTATTAACCATAATAATAATGAACATTGTATTTTAATGATGCTAAAAGAGTAGATCTTAAGCACTCTCATTAAAAAACAATAAATAGGTGACATAATAGATAAGTTATTAGCTTGATTTAAACTCCCTACAATATACATCTATATCAAAATGTACATTGTATTTCAATCAATACAATTTGTCAGTTAAAAATATAATTTACACTGCTATTAGATTTTCAAAGATAATTATAAGAATATCATCCAAAGTATCTAAGTAGGTCTTCATGTATGCTACTTTATTTAATAACACAATTTGACATGGTTAATAGAACATACTAATTTTGGAAAAAATATATTATGAAAAAAAGTTATTTTTTAAGAGTAAGAATTCTGTCTGCCTAGAAGATTCATTTAAAAGTCTTATTCCTGCTGATGTTGCTGACTTTAAAAAAGTATTCCTATATTATACTGCAAAGCATAGCAAAGGAAAAATGCTGTTACATAATGTATATGTCAAGGTATATCAAAATAGTGTTATATTATGTATGGGTTTCTCTCACTTCAATTCAGAGGAGTAGCAATTTTGTGCTATACAAATAAATTGATTGATAGAACAAAGAAGACAAAACCATAGCACTGCTCAGATATGCCTGAATATATACCATTTCAATAAGATGGGTACAGATACATTCAGAAATAATATAGTGAGTATACTACCAGTGAGTGAGTAGTATAAATATACACAATTCCACAGAACAATTATATGCTCATCTTTGAAAGGCAGTGCAAGTTTTACTATTATAAGTAATGTATATACTATTTGATTAAATGTTTGTAATGACAGCAACAGAACAGAGACATGTTACAAATATAACTAAATGTATTTATCCAGAAAATATTAATTGACTGAACATTATGTGGCAAGGTGTATTAGGTGCTGGAGATACATATGAATAAAGCGAGAAACCTTTTCTGTCATCATTGGGCTTAATGTCAGTTGTACATAGTTATTCCACCATGGCTTGATATGGGATAATGTGCAGAACAGGGAACAAGTTCAGTCCAGTATAGGCCTAAGATAAAAGAAGGGAAGAAGGACAGATTCAAATGCAATATATATATATATATGTGTGTGGGGGTGTGTGTGTTTATAGCAATAAGTAGAGATATTCCTGGAAAATGACTCCTAATTTTGAATATCCAGATTTAGAATCACAAGGAAATAAGGTTTTACTTTTATACTTGCAACAATAAATGAAATACAAAAGACTTACGCTAGCATATTTGATGATATATATGATGACATAAAGGGGAAGCATGTTAGTCATTATTCTTTCTAGGTGACATATACAGTTAAACATTGACTGCACTATAACAAAACTCTACTTCAAGAAAAAGGTGCTGGGAAACATGTGACCTAGCTGAGATGAGGAGGGCTTTTGTATCTGATACACTTCTTATTTACTGTGATTACTGTACTTGTGTGTACTTCCTATAGGTGCTCATAGTTAGGTATGTATGTATGCAGCCATGAAAAATCCTTATAATGGGAGTTGAATAAATAAATAAATATGAGGAGGCCTGAAGTTTATGACAGTATAAAGCTGATGTTATTATACCAGTGTACAATCTATAATATGGCAAGAGTAGCTTGTCACATTAGAGAGCATTAGTAAACATTTTCAAAATAAAGCCAAGCTTACAGTTGATTCATTAAACATTTCATTACACACTAGACTGTATAATTTTCTAAGACATTTTTTGTTGGAGAATTTTTTCTGACAAAGCACAATAAACTTGAGGCAATATAAATTACACTATTGTTACTTGAATTATATATGTCTGTTTTTCAGAAAGCACACTTTCATAAAAAATCTCCTTAAGACATAATGATCTTTTTTCACCTGAGGTGTCTAATTTCTGTCATATCCAATAGTCTGTTAAGAGGTGAGAATAAAGCAAAAAGCCACCATGGACACATCTTGACTATATACTCATTGCATACAAGTGGAGTGACACAGAATAATTATTTTTTAAAATTCAAATCTTTATTGGTACATTAAGAATACACATCATTATCATATTCAACATTGAAAGTTTGTACCAGAATATGACATGACTTGATTCTCATTTTTCCCCTTCCCCCACTCACCCTGTAACCCTCACCCCTATATACATAAGATTTGTTTCCTATTTTTATTACTATTACATTCTTTTTTCCCTCATTATTTACCCCCTATATCCTCTTTCCTTTTAAATATTTTCTATTTCACAATATCAACTATACATACTAAAACTCATTTACATGTTCATTTTCTCATAGCAGAGAAAAAAATCTCATATTTACACATCTGTGACCTATTTAATTCACTTATGATTGTGCCCTGAAGGTACATCCATTTTAGTATGAATGACCTAATCTTAACATTTTTAATGGCCAAATAATACTCCATTCTATAAAAGAGCCACATCTTCTTTATTCAGTCTGGAGAATATTTTGGATCAGCTGGAGAAACAGAATCATTATTAATTACACTTCTGGTGCATTGCCTACGATCATTACAAAGCCTTTTTCCTTTTTTATATGAATAATAGCAAAACTGTAGGAAACATCTACACAGTTGTTTTTATGCAAATCTGTTTTGTTTTTTTTTTAAGGAGAGGCTTGAGGTTTTATCAATCATAGTTCTCAGATCTGAAAAATAAGGTTTTTTTTGTAGATTCAAAAGGTCAAATTTGTGGTGACCCTGGTGAGGCTGGTGTCCTACCTTTCCCTTTTGTGTATTCTTTTGAATAATCTGAAACTCCCCTTTTGCTATTCAAGCAAGATTTTCTTTAAAAATGTTTTTTATATTTTTAGAATTTATACGTGTGTTTGATATTCATATATTTCATGTATAATGCAAATTTAAAGGTATACTTTGCATATGTTTATGGTTTGAGAGATTAAGTTTTATGAACATATTAATGTTTATAAAATTAATATATTATAGAAACTATTTTCTAAGTATTTTTAAAGTGGCAGTAAAATGGTTTGTAAAGGAGAAAGTTGTAGTTCTTTGCTTAATTTTTCCACTTAGTGATTTATATACAGAGCTTCCTCAGTCACTACCTCATTTTCCACAGCGCTATCATGGTAGCTTAGGTTTTCTTCAGCACACTTTGGAAATTAGTGCACTTGCTATTTCAGCACCAGTCCCAACCAGTCTGCTTCCTAATGTTTTTGAATGAAATATTTTCATGATTTACATCTTTTATTAATGACATTGCCCTCACCATTTCATCATTCTATGTTAAGGTAGTAAGGGCTACTGTAGTAACTCACCCTCCTATAAAATTACTCAACTATGTTGTAATTATGATACAGAATTCACATACAGCTTATATGACCAGGAGATGTTACTCCATAATCAAATTTTAACTAAGGGAGAAGGTAGTATTGTTAGAATCATCAGATACCCATAGAAACAACAGGTATATACTTGAATTTCAGGTATGATTTATAAAATATAGAAGTAAATTCCTAAATGATTTTTATTTATTTAACTAGTTCTGCTAACTTCAAAAGCAAGGGTATTATTTATTCTCTTTGCTTTTCATGTTACCTTTATGCTGTTCAGAGCCTTTCCAATGATTATATCTATTTATTTACAGTCTTTACATTTTGGTAATAACTCTTCAATAAGACATACTAACACACATTTTTTATTTCTCTAATAATGCTTATGTGATTTTTTTCTGCTAGTTTCATATTTCTTTAAACAGATCTTTTTATTTCACCATCTTGGATTTGGATTTCTAAGGCATTTCATCAGCCATATTTTTTTTGCAAAATGGCATATTTTCTCAGGAATGATGGCTTTCATCATTTTACGTATTTTTAAAAAAGTTTTTCCTAGAGTTCCCTGTGTCAAAATTTAGGTAAGGATTGTATTGTTGATAATGAAATAGAAGCATTTGTTCCAAAATATGATAGATTTTGTCAAGATTAAAATAAAACCCAAGAAGTGTTTTAATAGTGGTGTATACTCTACAGGCCATTCACCGTTAAACTGCCACACCTGTGGTTGCCTGTGAGGTGACAGAGTTAATGAGAAATATATTTGTTACAAATAACCTACAGTTTGTAAACAGGATATTGTGTCAAACCACATATAAGACGGGAGTAAAAATTATTTAATTAGGCATTACTTAATATCATTAGTGATTGAGACTTTTTTTTTTTTTTTTTTTTTGGACAGGGTCTTGCCTTGCAGTTTAGGCTGGCCCTGAGCTCAGCTTCTAACTCACAGTAGTCTTCCTGTCTCTCCCTCCCCAGTGCTGGGATTACAGGCATGAGCCACTACTCCCAGCACTTTCGAATGTGGTGCTGATTTGTGGTGGGCAGGAGTTACCATGCCCAGAACTGTTGTATCTGGTTACCAGGGTTCAAACCCAGGTCATTGCACTTGCAAGACAGGTGCTGGAACCACTGAGCTAAATCCCTGGCCCAAGACTTATATTTTTTTTCTCTAAAAGGCAGTTTTACTTCATTTGATTGGTTAAATTTAGAGTGTTTCTCTCTGTCTCTCCTTTATATCTCTCTCTCACTCTGCATTTCTCTCTGTCTCTATCTCATACTTTCTCTTACTCAGGCTTTTAGGTGCAAGAAATATACACCATGGTTGAACAATGATTTTATATTCAGATATTCCTATATTTTAATGTGAATCCTACAAACTGTGAGACATTGAACAAGTTATCTTATATTTCTAAATCTCATTTTATTATTCTGTGAAATGGAAATAATACCAATACTCGCTTGTAGTTTGGACACCAAAATTAAATGAAAGTTTTCTTAGTAGTAATTTTAGCATTTTACTTTTAGGGAGTTGTAGGTTGGTGAATAGAAGGTAGATAAAGACCCAAGATTAAATGATCCTGGAATGTAAACACGCAGCAACAGATGACCCTCTGTACACCAGGAAAAAACAACATCTTGCATTTGACACAGAGTGAATTCCTCAGGGTTATAGTTCTAAAGCACTTGGCCTCATGCCACCACAGCCTAGAGCCAAAGTGAGCATCTATGTGTCATCTCACCTGAGGGATAAAAGCTGGGTTATTACTAGAATGTCTCTGCCTTGGGGTTTCACTGCACTGGCACACTATTCTGCACTATATCAACATAGCCAAAGTCTAATTTGGCCAGGTCCCTTTAGGCTAAAGAACTTTGACATTCCATTCTGGAAGGACTCTAAATAGTACAGCTATCGTCTTTCATTGAATTTGAAGTTGATTTCCCATTGGGTTTTATACTTTGGTTCCAATTCTGTTCTGGAGTACAAAATGAATAATTTATTCCCTTTATTTGTGTACTGTTCTTCAAATACGTGAAGATTTTCATAATCTCGTCATACCTGGCTGTGAGTATTCTCTTCTGCACATTTAGATACATCAGTCTGGTCATTTATACCATCAATATTTACTGTGTTCCCACCACATACTCAGCAAAAGAGCTGAAGATGTGATCAGTATCTGACCACTGGGAACTTGGCCTGAAGTGGAGCCAAGCTTTCCTCAATATGAGATATTCCATGAGTGGGATGAGTCTGGTACCCCACTAGCATCATGCAGGTTCCTTTAAATGCTATTTGGTTTCTGTGGCTTTGGAATGAAATATTATAATGCTTGATATGTAAGACAAGGAGCACAGGGAAGTTTATCATTCTATTTAATATGTTATGCTGCCATCACAAACTTAAGAGTTGTATGGAGGTTATGGATTATTGTTAAATTCATTAGCAAACTGAAGATATGTTAACTCTTTGGTTGGTCACACTCATACTGTTTATTTCTATGAAAGCCATTGTTAGTTAATACCAAATCCTCTTAGTTCTAGTGGTAAAGCTGTGGTTTTGAAAAGAGCACCATTGTTTTGATTACCTTTAGTTTGATAAAATCAACACGTACCAAACTATCTGTATATTGTATTCTTTCTCTGTCATCAAAAGATATGAAAAACAATAATATAGTTTAATTTACCCAGGTAATTGATGTGCCTTGAAAGAAGAGGGTGAGATAAACCCCTGTAGCAAAAGCAGAGCTCTTCTTTAATGTTTCTTTCTTAATAACTCTATATATAGTATGAGAAGTCTTTGAATATTTATTTCTTAAGCAATGTTATACTTCCTTTGCAAATAGATATTATAAAATGATTTACCCCATTATTTCTGCAGTGAGGCCTTCTCTTTATGATACATTCTAATTTAAAAAGTCTTCTTAGGGAAATTTACCTAAAGATAATAATGAGACTACTTATATTAAATACATATCTGTAGCTACACTTATGTAGGATGTATTCAGTATTGTTAAACTTCTGTTTTATACTATTCTCCATGGATTTATGTACATACTCTTTACTTATTTTATATGTTACTCAAGATCTAGTGTAAAATGTTGGGTGAATGAAGCAATTGTATTATAGAGATGTAAATGAGACCAATTTGAATAACCCCGTGTTCTATTGGAAATGCTGCTAAAATGAAACATTGCTAACCTAGAAAGAAGTATCTTCTATTAGGAAAATTTATTATTATTTGGCTGCCATTGGACATATCTTATATATTCAGAAAAAGCTTATTTTTGTTTTAAATAGGGATTTTTACCAGTATAAGACACAACTTAACTCTCATTTTTTCCCATAGCCCTACCCACCCTACCACCCCCGCATATACATAAAATTTGTAACCTTTCTTTTTTGTTATAATCTCATTATTTTTTCCCCTTCACCCTATTTTACTTTGAGCATTTTCTATTTCACAATATATAACATACAATTCTAGAATTCATTTACATCTTTATTTTCTCATACCAGAGAAAAGATGCAATATGTACCTATCTGTGACTTATTTATTTCAGTTATGAGGATACCCTCAAGGTATGTCCATTTAAGTATAAATGATTCAAACTTATCATTTTTTATGGCAGAGTAATACTCCATTCTTTAGAAGAACCACAGCTTTTTTATCCAGTCTCCAGTTGATGGACACTTGGGTTGTTTCCAAGATGTAGCAATCACAAACTGAACTGCTATAAACATGGGTGCACATACGCCACTGTGATATGAGTCTTTTAATTATTTTGTGTATATACCTAGCAGGGCAATGGCCAGGTCAAATGGGACCTCCAACCCTAGCTTTTTGAGGAATTTCCAAACTGTTTTCCATAGGGGTTGTACGAGTCTACAGTCCCACCAACAATGGAGAAGGGTTCCTTCTTCTCCGCAGCCTTGCCAACATTTGCTGTTGGCTGAATCTGAAATGGCAGCCATTCTGTATGTAGTGAGATGAAATCTCAATGTTGTTTTCATCTGCATCTCTCGAATGACTAATGATGTTGAGCATTTCTTCATATGCTTCTTAGCTGCTCTTACTTCTTTCTCTGAAAAATACCTATTCATTTCAGATGCCCATATCTGAATTGGTTCTTGACATTTGAGTGGGCTGATTTTTTTGAGCTCTTTATATATTCTAGATAGTAGCCCTTGTTTGAGGAACAGCTGGTAAGGATTTTTTTCCCACATTGTTGGTTGAATTTTTGCTCTGTTGGTGGTTTCCTTTGCTGTGCAGAAGCTTTTTAAAAGAATGAGGTCCCATTTGTTGATTTCTTCAGCGAATTCCTGTGCTATGGAAGTTTTGTTCAAGAAGTCTTTCCCTAAATCCAATGTCTTCGAGAGTTTTGTCTAACCTGTTTTGCAACACGTTTAGAGTGTCTGTTTTAATATTTAGATCTCATTGACTTTGATTTTAGCTTGGTACATGGTGAAAGAGCTAGGTCTAGCTTTAGTCTTTGGCAAGTTAAAGCTCAGTTTTTCTAGCACCATTCGTTAAAAAGGATATCTTTCCTTCATTGAAGATTTTTGGCTCCTTTGTCAAATGTGAGGTGGTTCAGTATATCTGGAGTAGTTTCTGGATCTTTTAGTCTACTCTATTGGTCCTCAGGTCTGTTACTTTGCCAGTACAATGCAGTTTTTTTTTTTTTTTATCATGGTGGCTTTATAGTATAGTTTCAGGTTCAGAGTTGTAATACTCCCCACCATGTCCCTGTTGCTTAGAATTGCTTTTGCTATTCTAAGTCTTTTGTGGTTCCAGATGAAAGTTTGGATTTTTTTTCTCTAGATCTGTGAAATATGCTGTTGAGATTTCAATAGGGATTGTGTTGAATCTGCATAGTAGTTTTGAGAGTATAGCCATTTTGACAATATTGGTTCTTACCAAGGAGCAAGGTATGTCTTTCCATTTTTTGATATCATCTTCTATCTCCTTTTTGAGAGTTTTATAGTTTTCAGAGTAGAGGTCCTTCACTTCCTTTGTTAGATTGATTCCTAGAATTTTTTTTTTTGGGGGGGGTGCTATTGTGAAAGGGACTGACTCCCCAATTTCTATCTCAGTGGGTCTACGGTTAGTGTAAACAAAGGCTATTTATTTTGAACATTGACCTTGTAACTAGCTACGTGGCTAAAATTGGCGATCAGGTCCAGCAGTTTTTTAATTGAGTTTTTAGGATCCTCTAGATAGAGCATCATGTTATCAGCAAATAATGACAATTTAACTTCTTCTTTTCCAATCTTTATTCCTTTTATTTCTTTCTCTTGCCTAATTGCTATGGCTAGTATTTCCAGAACTATATTGAACAGAAGTGATGAGAGAGGACATCCTTGTCTTGTACCTGATCTTAGTGTAAAAGGTTTCAATTTTTGAACATTTAGTATGATGCTGGCTGAAGATTTCTCATAATAGCTTTTATTAGTTTGAGATAGAGACCATCTATTCTGATCTTCGGAAGGGTTTTGAACATAAATGGGTGTTGTATTTTCTCAAACGTTTTTCCTGCATCAATTAAGATGACCATATGATTTTTGTCCTTAAGCCTGTAAATATAGTATGTAGCATTTATTGATTTATGTATGTTGAACCATCCTTGCATTCCTGTAATGAATCCAACTTGGTCAGGGTGTATAATCTTTTTGATAATTCTCTGTATTCTGTTTGCCAGGATCTTATTGAGGATTTTTGCATCGATATTCATTAGAGATATTGGCCTGCAGTTCTCGTTTTGTTTGGGTCTTTCTCTGCTTCTGGAATCAGGGTAATGGTTGCTTTCAGGAATGAGTTTGGGAGTACTGCTTCCTTTTCAATTTCATTGAAGAGTTTCAGAAGTAGAGGCACTAACTCTTCTTTAAAACTTTGATAGAATTCAGCAGTAAAACCATCAGGTCCAGGGCTTTTCTTTGTTGGCAAGTTTTTAATTACATTTTCAATTTCTCAGATTGTTATTGGGGCATTTAACATTTCTGTATCTTCTTTATTCAGCTTTGGGAGTTCATATGTGTCTAGAAATCTATCCATTTCTTCTACATTTTCCATTTTATTGAAGTATAAATTTTCAAAGTAGGTGTTTATTATCCTCTGGACTTCCTCTGGATTGGTAGTAATTTCTCTGTTCTCATTCCTAATAGCATAGATATGAGCCTTTTCCTTCCTTTCTTTAATGAGGTTGGCTAAGGGTCTATCAATTTTGTTTATTCTCTCAAAGGACCAACTTTTGGATTCATTGATTTTTTGAACCGTTCTCTTGGTTTCTATTACATTAATTTCTGCCCTGATCCTTATAATTTCTTGCCTATTGCGAGCTTTGGGTTTGTTTTGCTCCTCTCTTTCTAGTCGCTTGAGGTTCAGCATTAAATTGTTTGTTTGAGCTTGCTCCATTTTCTGGATGTAGGCTTTCACTACTATCAATTTTCCTTATAGAACTGCTTTCATTGTGTCTCATAAATTTTCATATGTTGGACTGGGGTTATCGTTTAGTTGTAAGAACTGTTCAATTTCTTCTTTAATTTCTTCTGTAACCCATTCATTGTTGAGCAGAGTGTTGTTCAATTTCCATGTGTTTGTGAAGATCCTGGGCTTTCCTTTGCTATTCAGCTCAAATATCAGGGTACTATGGTCCAACAGTATATAAGGGATAACCTCAACCCATTTATATTTGCTTAAACCTGTTCTATGAATGAGCACATGTTATATTTTGGAGAATGATCCATGAGCAGCTGAGAAGAATGTAAATTCTGATTTTGTGTTGTGAAATACTCTGTAGGCATCTATTAAGTCCATTTGCTGAAGAGTCTGGTTGAGCTCAAGGATTTCCTTAGTGACTTTTTGTCCAGTCGATCTGTCTCTTTGTGACAGTGGGGTATTAAGGTCCCCTACTATTAATGTATTGAAGTTTATCTGGTTTTACAAATCCGTTAATATTTGTTTTATATAGTTGGGTACATTAGAATTTGAAGCATAGATATTTAAGATTGTTATTTTTTTCTCTTTGATTTTCCCCTGAACTAAAAGATAGTGTCCATCTTTATCTCTCTTTATCAGTTTTGGCTTGAAGTCTATTCTGTCTGCAAATAAAATCGCCACTCCTGCTTTTTTGCTGTTTCCTGTCACATGGGGAATTGGTTTCCATCCCTTTACTTTTAGTCCATGGGTTTCTTTCTGAATTAGGTGTGTTTCTTGTATGCATCAGATTGTAGGATCTTGCTTTTTGATCCACTCTGCTAGTCTGTATCTCTTAATTGGCTTGTGCGTCCATTAACATTAATGGTTATGAGTGATATAGGTAAATTTAGTGCTGCCATGTTTTCCTGTTCTTGGCTGTGTTATTCTACTTTTGCCCTTTCCCCATCAGTTTCTTGTTTGGTCCCATGGGTTGACTCAGTTAGGTGTCATGGATTTGTAACTTTCCTTAATTTTCTCCAAGATATTCTTTAAAATGTTTTGGAGCACAGGTTTCATATTTGTGAAGTTTTTCAGGTGTTCTTTGTCATGGAAGTATCTTATTTCCTCATCAATTTTGAAGGGTAGTTTTACAGGATACATCAATATGGGTTGGAAGTTGTTTTCCTTTAGGGCTTGGAAGACTTCACTCCAGGCTCTTCTTGTATTGAGTGTTTGAGTTGAGAAGTCCGCTGTGATCCTGATGGGCTTCCCTTGGAATGTAACTGTTTTTGTTTTCTCTGGCATCTTTCTGTATTTCTTTTTTTGGATATCTGGGACTTTTATGTTTATATGCCTGGGTGTATATTTTTTCTTGTCACAGGCATGTGGCGTTCTGTATGCTTCATATATTTGTATGTCCTATTCTTTACCTTTGTCTTTAGCATTGTCTCCTGCTTCCTCAGTGTCTCCAATCAATCATGTTATTCTTCTTTGAATCATCTAGGAGCTGTTGGATTGACATTTCATTATTGCTTGCTTTTTTCCGTAGGTTATGCCTTTCCAGTTCATTGGTTGAAATCCTGTCTTCTAGGTCTGAAATTTGGGCTTCTGCCAAATACATTCTATTGTTCAAACTTTCATTTTCTTTCTTAATTTCCTGGGATTCTGCTTGTAGGTGTTTAAAATTTTCCATTGCTTTTGCTATCTTGGCTTCTATCAACTCAATGATTTCCTCTTTAGCTTATTAATCATTGTGTTGACATTGTCCAATATCTCTGCTTTCATCTCAGAGATCAGTTCTGATTTCCATTTTACTAGATCTGCTTTGGTTACCATTTCTGAGAACCCTGGAGAGTGGTCTTCAAACTTCTCTATTTCCCTCCCCCCTGTGTTATCTTGAGGTGAGGATGTTTGTATCTGAGACTTTGAGTGTTTCCTCATCTTTGAGTTTTTGTCTTTGCTGTTGTTTTTTGCTTTGTACCTGCTATGTTTTCTGGTGATGTTTGATGCAAGTCTCTTTCTCCCTAATGGTTAGGAACCTTAAAATATCAGAGTTTCCTTGGTTGTTCTTTATAGTCTGTATTGGGACCTAAAGAAAAACCTCTAGTTCTGGCACACCATATGAGGTACTCAGTCAATACAGTCAGAACACCTTGTCCTGTGTGCTTTGGAGGCAGGAAGGTTCTGGCTCCTGCACTGCTACAATGCTGCTGCCTGAGGTTCCAATGGGCCCGCCTGCTCACCAATACAGAGTGTCTGGGCTAACTTGTGCAGTGAACCTGGAGGCCAGTAAGCTGCAGGCCCTGTGCATCTGCAGTGGTACTGGCTCATGTTCCAACAGGCCCACTTATTCATCAGTACAAGGTCACTGGATGTGCTTTTGCAGTTGACATGGAGAAAGTCAGACTCTGTCCTGCTAAACTCAGTCCTTGGACACTCTTCTGGTGTGGGCCTGGAGGCCAGTAAGCTCCAAACCCAGCGCGGATTCAATGGCACCAGACACTGCCTCCAAAGCTGCCCGCTGCCATACTCAGTTCCTGGGCGCTCTTACAGCATGGGCCTGGAGGCCAGCAAGCTCCTACCCCAGCACAGATTCAATGGCGCCAGACGCTGAGAGAAGGCTTTTTGTGAGAACATCAAATATCTTACAATAATTTTCACTTTGTAAATAAATACTTGTTACTTCTCTGCTATGTTTACTGTTGTACTATACTCCTTCATTTTTACATAAATTGTTTTATGTTTTAAGTTACTAGTTAATCTACAATTTGTAAATGTGTTAAGGAATCATATGTTGATCCCATGTTTGAGATGGTAATGTCAAAACATCATAGTATCACACTTATAATCATTGCAGTAGTATTTCTAGAGCAAATTTTACAGATACTGTCCTGAAAAGCAGAAAACTGTATTGTCTGGGTAAGAGCCTGAGTCCTGAAGGCAGATTGCCTGTGGCCTGACTCACTTTTGCCACTGACCAGTTGTGTGACCTTAGTTGATTAATGAAACTTTTATTTATCATCAGTAAATGGGAACAGCAGCAGTGCCAGGAGCACAGGGTTGTTGTGAGGAATAAATGAATTCCTATTCACAGTGTGTTTGGAACAGTGTCTAGCACAGTGTAATGCTACAGAAGTATTAGCTTTGATGTTCTTATTCTAAGAGTTCCGTTTCTCTTGTTTCAATTTCATCTGTCTTAAATATTCTCACGAAGTAAGAAAAATGGTAAGAATTTTTAAAATACCATTATGGAAAGTATAATTTCAAAAATTTGTTTCTAATATTATCCATGTAATTACTAGTAGTTCTAATTTTGTTTTTATTTAATGTGCATGTCTAACATTTAACAGTGATCACATTTGTAAGTGTTACTGCTGTCTACCATATGTTTTGGCTTAGAAGATTATCAAATGATTGGTACTCACCTTGTGTAACAAATATGATTTCTATGCCAGTCAAATTACTACTGCATGTCAGTTAGTGGATTTGTGTATGTTTTACACAAATACAATCAGTATTTCAAGATAATTGGAGTAAACAACAACATAAATCACATTTGAAGAGGTAAGAAATTTAAATATTTCTAAGCTCACATGAAAGGTTGGCTGAAATGGTGATTTTTTTTCCCCCGATTTTTTGATAGGTTAGCTCAGAAGGCCCTTTGAGAAGAAAGTGTAACCAATTTGACATTAGTATTAGTGGTTTTTGTTTTTGAGGACTATGGGAGTATCATAACTATGAAAAACAGCGTAGCTTCATAAGCAAAATTGCTGCTTTTTAATGTTTAAAATGCTGGAAATTCCTTTTGACGATAAACTGTATTCACTTAGTATTAACAATATGCTTTTCTTTTTAAAATTTTTTTTAATTTTTTATTTTTTTAATTGAAATCTTTACTGGTATATTACATATGCACATCATAATTGCATTCCACAATGGATATTTGTACCAGTATAAGACATAACTTAATTCTCATTTTTCCCATAGCCCTACCCACCCTACCACCCCTATATACATAAAATTTGTTTCCTTTCTTTTTTGTTATAATCTCATAACAATATTCTTTTCTTTTTATCTTCTGATTTATAAAATGAACTTTGATGAGCAATTGAAGTGTTCTGAGAGTGTCTGGAAAAATTAGGAAGAAAATGGGCATTTGAAACTTTGTGAGTTTAGGAACAGAAATACTTGGGCTGAGGCTGGTTGTTCTGTCCTTTTTCTAAACAAGAGATCCTGAAAAGTTAAACTCTCCGGACTTCCATTTTTTTTTTTTTTTTTTTTTTTTTTTTTAAATTTTTTTTTCAATTTTTTTTTTTTTTTTTTTTTTTTTTTTTTTTTTTTTTTTTTTTTTTTTTTTTTTTTTTTTTTTTTTTTTTTTTTTTTTTTTTTTTTTTTTTTAACCTTTCTGTTTAGCTTCTCCTTTATCTCTCACATCTGGGAGTTTTTCCTGTTCTCTGGGTGAGAAGCTGAGAGGATGAGGTAGAGCCAGGGTCTACTCTGCACCTGCTTCCTTTCTGTCACTATTCAGACTCAGGATGATCACTGTTGTCTCAGGATGATCCCTTTTTGAAGAATCTAGGCCTTTCTCCATCTTTGCCTAGGACACACAGAGACTTCCTTTACTGTGCACCTAGACACCTAGGAAGGTCCTCATCATGGAGCTTCATTTCTTAAATTGGGTACTTTCATTTCAATACTCACCCAAATTTTACACCATTTTCTCCAATGAGGTTTCTCCTGCCTAATATACATACTTACCTGGAATCTTGGTGCTCATCTGAGGGGCTCCCTTTCTGGAATCTTCTTCAGTCAGTAATGTTTATATTCTCCCATTAATCTCAGCACCAAGAATTGGGATTGATGATGTTTCATTTTTAGTCTGAATTTCTGCTCCTAGGCTACTAATTATGTAACATTTTGTAGTAAGGATCATTGAGGCTTATGTCATTCAGGTGTACATCTTCCTCGATCATAGTCTTCCTTTTTCAGAGAAGAGTTTGACAACTGACTTCCAATTTTTCTGCATATTCCAGCCCTATTATTATCCTGGGAAATTTAACACCCGAAACTTTGACCTCTACCTTTCCACTATTCCCTTTACTCTACTTCAGCTACATTATCCTATAGTAACACCCTGACTTTTCTACCATAATTATTTGTTATACTTCCAAATAATAATTGTAAATATATTGCTCTTTGGCCAGATATTCTTTCAACCTCTGTGACTGTGCCCAGTTCTAAGGATATTCTCAGGACCGACAATCCTTCAATTCCTTTATTTTCTCCCAATAGATAAGTCCTCTCTTCTTCTATATACCTGACTTCTTGTTCATAAGTTTAGTAACACCCTTATTCATTCTCCATCTTAGAGGAGATCGTCAGTCTCTTCTTGCTGTTTACACTTTGTATTGTGGTCTTCAAGTAAGACATTCATCTTGAATGAACCCAACTATTTGGTTTTATAGAAGCTTTATCTGTGCAGCTACAAGGTGCTTGAGAATGACACACATGAGGACTATTTGGTTCTATTCTAATGTTTCAATATTAATTTCAAATGGGCTGTCATCACTTCTTGTCTAGTCTTTCACTAGGATTCTCCAATTTTTCATCATAGACATCCTGTTTTTGTCCCTGCACATGGTTACAGTTAATATATAGTATTAATATAATATATTAGTGAGTAAATGGTGGTTTAAATATGAATTTAAAAAATAATCCATCAGATATTTAAGTCTACATTATTTCTGGTTAAACTGTTTGCTGTGTCTATGTTTATAATAAAACAATATTAGGCACTGTGAAAGGTTTTTCAAGACTAATACGAATATACTAGTTAGAATTTGTTTTCTTTCTGTTTATTTGCTGTTTGAAAATAATAAATCACTGCTGTAGTACTGTGTGCCTATGTACAAACAAATATTTCTTTCTCTATAGAATCTCTTTTCTCATACTATTTCTTAAAGGTAACTTCTGCCTATGATAATTCATCTTTGAATTACATTAATATGGTATATATCAATTATTTACTTTATTTCAACATTTTGATTGTTTGATAAATTTTTTGACATTACTGAAGAATAGAACTAGTATTTAAGTTATACCAATGAATTGATATCTTTGGTTTTCTAGGTATATAATGGGGGTTGATACTAGTAAAATTCTACTGCTATTCTATTATGTCTTTAAACCAACATAAATCAGTAAAGCTGAAATAATTTTGATGCAGTCTCCCTTGAGTTTTTTTTTTTTAGGTTTTTGGAGACAGGGTCTCGCTTTGTGGTTCAGGCTGGCCCTGAGCTCAGCCTCCAACTCACATCACAATCCTCCTGCCTCTGCCTCCCGAGTGCTGGGATTACAGGCGTGAGCCACCACGCCCGGCACTGTGGTATGTGGTACTGGTTGCTGCTGGGTGTGGGTCTCCACACCCAGTATTG
>PVIR01021098.1:0-29762 GCA_004026965.1 Petromus typicus | reverse complement strand
TCAAGATAAAGCAGCACAGTTAAAAACACAAAAAACGTGTTTTTGCAAATAAGATGACTATCAAATTTCTATTATAATAAAAGTAGAGACTGACAAAACCATGCCCTATCTTTCAGGTTTGCAACAAATACTAATTGAGAAAAAACCGTTTGGCCAAGCAATGTCTTTAATCAAACGAAAGAATACAAGCAGGAACAGGCTGCCCCTCTTTTCTCACTCTTTTTTCCAGCACAATCTCACTGGCATCAGATGGAGTCAGACATGGGGGTTAGGGTCTTGGGGTATTGTCCTAGGTCCAGTTCTGTAACTGAAGCCACCCTAAGAATGGTGCTGTAATTACGACAAACATCTTTGAGGGGAAAATATGACAACACCAAAAGTTTTCTTTTTCTCAGAGATCTATCCTGTGATACCGGAGCCAAACAACACAGAAAAGTGGCAGTCTCGGGATTTCCATGTCTGACTGGCCTTGGACGTATGCACAAGAGAAGCAGGGCGTGCTGGAGGCAATGACATTTACTTCCCACAGTGCACGGTGCACCTAGGCCAAGGAGGTAAAACACATTAGAGGGGACCGCTCTGCTCAGTGAGCGCAGACTGGTCTTCACTACCTCAAGAAATAAAGAACCCATCTGGTGACAGAAGTGACAGGCTACCATCAAAGAAATGCTCTGTGCCCCCCCAGACCTACCAACTGGCTTCTCCCTCTCTCTGAAGGAAGATCTTGTGCCTTTCCCTTCCAAGTTAGACACAGGTGAAAGACTTACATAGTGTTTCCCAACTTACAGAATGAAAAGACCAAAGACAGGCAGTTAACTGTGAACTTTACTGGATCTACACACACTAAACAATGGTCTTAAAAAATTACACTAGCGAGAATTAAGTTGTGTCTTATACTGGTACAAATCCCCATTATGGAGTGCAATCATGATGCGTTTATGTAATGTACCAATAAAGATTTAAAAATTTTTTTAAAAATTACACTAGCCAATTCCCCACTCTTTCCTAGCTGACTTTGACTAGTTTAGCAATCATAGCATCATTAGCATATCATTAGCAATCATAAATGCATGATAATATCTTCCATGCTCTGTATCTGCCTATATTTTCTTCATGTAAGAGTATATACATTTAATAAAACCCTTATTGCAGTGGCCTTCTCAATGTATTTTAATTGTCTTCTACCTTCCAACAGAGTATCTTTCAAATAAAATAATGCCTGCTACTCCCAGGTTCAAACATACTAGTAAAAATACTTTCAATATTTGTCATTTTTTAAATGCCTAAATTTTAATAAGTCTGATTTATGCCTTTTGAGATTCCACAATTCCATTTTTATTGCATAAACCTTTTGGTTTAGGACAAACTAGTCAGACTCACTCCAAGTGTTCTGATTCATTCAGCTTGTCTGTCTGACATCAATTTGGTGTTTGGCCTATCCAAATTTAACAGCTCTGTCTGGTTCTACTGATGTAGTTCACTCTTCTCTTTATTCATGTACCTGAATTATACATGACAATTAGGGCCTGGGATGTAGCTCAATGGCACCATGCTCAGGTCCTGAGTTCAATCCCTGGTACCCAAAAAAAAAAAAAAAATCAAGGCCAGGGATGTAGCTCAGTGACACCACATCTGCCTGGCATGCACAAGGATCTGAGCTTGATTCCTGGTAGGAGAGGGACACATACATGACAATTAGAGGACAAGCAAGGAAAACTAACATTTAGCTAATTCAATATTAGAACCGACATTTACATTTGAAACATCTTTCTAATCCAACCTTTCTCATAATCACCTTAACTATAACTTGATGCTGCTAACATCAATTCAAAACTTCTCATTTTTTCAAAGATTAAAAAGTGTTTTACCCCACAGCCTGGTGATGCACTCCTGTAATCCCAGCACTCACAAGGATGAGGCAGGAGGACTGAGGCAGGAAGAGTTTGAAGCTTTTGGATCATAGAGTTTTCAAGGCCAAATTCTATCTCAAAAAATTAAGAAGTTTAATTCCAACCTTTCTTTGAACTACTGTGCTACTGGACCTCTGGGCATGAAAGTTAATTTTGAAGAACAGATCGAGCAAAAGACTAAATGTCAACAATTCATAACATCAGTTATGTAATTTGTTTCGTCTATTAACAAATTCTACAGTTTTAAAATCAAATGCAATACAGTGACTACACTGCATTCCATCGGTCTCTGTATTTTCAGGGTTTAGGGCTGAAGGAGCTCAGGAGGAGAGCACTTGCCTCGCACGCTCAAAGGCCACAGGTTTGATCCCTAACTCTATAAAGATTTTTAAAATTTCAAATACAGTCATATTTTCATAATTTCTTATATTGTGAATGCCAAGATGTAGTTTGACAGAAAAATACTCTCTATTTCACATTTTAATATATATACAATTTAACCTGACTGTATTTTACACACCATTTAGAGAAACTGATCCTCCCTCTATTCCCACACAATGCCTTCATAAATGCCAGACCATAATCCCAAAAGTAAATTTTAAAAATAAGCTGAGTTTGTGAAAGAAAAGATAGATATGTACTTACATATATGACAAAATGCCACAAACTGGTTGGAGCACAGCCTGCTTCTGAGGATCTGGGTGTTTTGCTGCATGCCCGGATGCCACAGTGGAATCTTACTGCAGTATTCTCCCGTCTTCAAGGACCAGCTCAACGGCCAATAGATAACCTTCACTTAGCTCTCAGGCGTTTAGTCTTTTACACTATGTACCACAGTTATGTATGTCACCTCCAGTAACCCCACTGATCTATATTTGAGTGACTTTTCTATTATTCAAAAACACCTAGCACAACACTTTGTACAAAGTTGTTTTCAAAAAATAAATGGGTAAAATAGATAGTCTGACCATCTAGTGAAAATAAAATACTCACTGTTCAAGGCTACTATTTAACTGTTTTTACATAATGCACATTAAAATGATCTTGGCTACATGGGAAGATGAAATATAAAACACCTATGATTCAAGGAAGAGTTGTTTCTTGACCATATATTTCCGCATTTAAAATACAACTGAGAAGGCAAAACATGCAGATGTTAAAGTTAACTTATAATACACCGCAGCACGAATTAAGAGATTACGAGGCAGTCTCTCTGAGATGGCAAAAATTCCTCTGGGCAAGAGCCAAAACTGGAAGTCAGCGAACTGACATGACCTTGCAGACCAAGCAGAATGTACAGACTTTGCAGCAGGAGCACAAGATGACCCAAGCTCTGGGGACAGTTGGGTCTAGACCCAAAATATATGATTTGGCCTGAGGCAATGTTTGGGGGCTGGGAAGATTAAACCTCTGGAGGCCACTGCAATGAAAAGTTAACAGATTTGGGGACACTCAATAATCTAAGAATGCTGAAAAGAAAATACAGGATTGAAAGCTTTGATAAAGGCTAACACTAGGATAAAGGTCTCTAATTGGAGGCGGGCAGATGGAATCTTATCTGAGAATAAGGAGAAATATGTGTTTGGATTTAGACACTTTGAATTTAAGGTCAAAGCAGGAGATTCACAGCCTTCTGGTAACTGGAAACATGGGGTAATAAAGGAGCCAGAATCAGCCCTGAGAAAGTCTACCACTAATCCTGCAGTATACTTATAACTGGGGAGAAAAAAATGAAAAAAAAAAAAAAAAAGGAAGGACAGGAAGAAGCAAGACAAGGAAAAGACCAAGACAGTACAATGTAGCCAGACCTAGCATGAGAATAGATTTTTCGAAGGAAAGTTGAGAAAAGGAAAGGCTTAGCCACACACACCCCAACCCCACCCAGCCCTAGTGATTAGTGACCACAGAGCACAGCTTTAGCAATTATCAAAACAAAAACTAAAATAGGGCTATAGGGGCCTAATCTCTCTCTCTCACACACACACACACACACACACAGCTCTCGCTTGAATTTTTCTGTAATGAATATGAATTGAAATAAAGAATATATTAAATTTATGTCTTTAAGTAAAGAAGCAAGGTAAAAATTCACTAAATGCTACTCAGAACAGGTGTTGCAATTTAGCTTTCCAAGTGCAGTAACCTTAATATCAAGATGAGTTTGTTTTTCTATTTTGCTTTTTAAACCTTTAAAGGTACATACTAAAACGGTTGAAAGAAACAATAAAGATGGTTCAAACGCCTTCTGAGCGTTAAGAGTAAGTCAACCAACAGCACACTATATGCAGTGTTTAACCCTGACACAAGCAAAGTGGTCGTCTATTTCACAAGTGAGAAATAACACCACAAACTTCAGAATTCTATATTAGCCATGAAGGAAAGGGAGTCATCTGCCTGGGGAGGCACTGGAGAATAGGACAAGCCTCTGCAAGTTGTTGCTATGAAAGCCAAGCAAGGCATGTTGAGTTGCAGGAAAGAAGGGACAAACCCACTCACTGTTTTCCATGCAACTGAAAAGTGCTTTCTCCAATCGCTATGAGGTTTATACTGCCTTTGCAGGAGGATTCCAGGAAGCCCCAAAGCTGCAGCACACAGACCAAAATTTAAAAAAAAAAAAAAAAAAAATGGCTGGGTAAATTCCCATGATGCTAGGGCACTGGGTATCTTCCAAGGTCAGAGTGTTCCAGAAAAACTCAAGTAGTTCAGGCTCTCCCAAAGAGATTCCAGGCAAATACAGAGCTGCTCTTTTAGAGTCTAAATACAAAACTGCAGTTTAGGAACTTGGGTAAAGAGGACAAAGCACAAGAACAGGAAAAACATTCCTGGCTCACCAAAGATTCTAAGTATTCTATCCCCTCCTCACAATTTCATATGGCCACGGACAAGATCCACAATGCACATCAGGAAACCACTCTTATTTGTCTGCTGGTAACTTTTCAGCAATTCTGGAATCTCCAACAAGTCCAATTTTTTAAAAGTGTGCATGAAAATTAAAATACACTGGTGCCTTGGTTTACAACACTTTTGTTTGTTAATAATTTTATTTGCAAACCAAATCATAATTCTGATTTGGTTTGCAAACTCTGTATTGGGTGACAAACAACTGCAGCCATCTTTCCCACACAAACCTGACCTTCTTTGCCAAAATCATGTAAGGAATTAAGTCTGTGAACTAAGTTATTACTATATTTTCTTCTCAGTACTCAAATGTTTACCACTTTTTAAAAAGGCCGAGGACCAGAGATTTAGCTCAAGTGGTACCGCCTCTAACTTGGAAGAACAAGGGCCTGAATTTAATCCCCAGGATGGAAAAAAATAAAAATAGGGCCGGAGATTTAGCTCAGTGGTTCCAGCACCTGCCTTGCAAGCACCAAGGTCTCTAGTTCAATCCCTGGTAACCACATACCACAATGCTGGGTGTGGTGACTCATGCCTGTAATACCAGCACTTGGGAGGCAGACGCAGGTGGATTTCTGAGTTTCAAGCTCACCTGGACTAAATAATGATGAGCTCAGGGCCAACATGAACAACAAAGCGAGGCCCTGTCTCAAAAAATAAATAAATAAATAAAAATTAAAAATTAAATTAAATAAATACATAAACGGCCAAGTATCACCTCAAAACAGAAACCAACCACCCTTCCATCATCTATCTCCTCAATCAAGGACCTGTCACAAAAATCATAGGTTAAAGGTAAATATAAATTCCTATGTAATCTAAATAAGCTATTAAAGTTTGGTACCTAATTTTCAAATTTCTGAACAAAATGTTTTAGCCTTAAGACATATTCACAGCAAATTCAATCACCCTTTGCCATTACTGACAAGATAATCCCATTTATCTATATAATTCTCTTAGCCACTGTAAATTTTCTTTCTTCATTGTCTCTTCCCCAAATACATATAGTGAGGTTTTCATTCAACTATAAAAACTGCTTTCTTAGCTCAATGTCTCCAGTGCCTGCCTCACAAATGTAAGGTCAGAACTTGATCCCTGGTACCACCAAAAAAAAAAAAAAAACCCTAATAAAAACTGCTTTCTTTAAGGTAACTTCCAGAATCAACTAGAATTAGTAAAGATGTGTTTAAATCCTGTCATTCTTTTTTTTTTCCTCTCAATCATTCTCACCAGGATTCTTTAAATCAAATGTGATTGTGTACAGAACAGTAGCCATCTTCATAACAGATCTTTGTGGCTAAAATACTCACTGGCAGATTAAAAACCCAAATTACCGAACAGTGAAGACTTTACGGATAAAAAATGCACTGTTGGGCCGAGGACTTAGCTCAGTGGTTGTGGCATCTGCCTGGCAAGCACAAGGTTCGATCCCCGGTACCACATGCCACAATGCCAGGAGTGATGGCTCACGCCTGTAATACCAGCACTCGAACTGGGGAGGCAGAAGCAGGGAGATTGCTGAGACTTCAAGGCTGGCCTGGGCTACAGAGTGAATTCAAGTCAGGTCGAAACTACAAAGCCATACCTTGTCTCAAATAAGAAAGAAAGACGGAAAGAGAGAGAGAGAAAGAGAAAGAAAGAAAGAAGAAAAAAGAGAGAGAGGAAGAAAATGCATCATCATTTCAGACCAAATTAAAGAAATTTTATTCCATCTTAAAGATTATCTGGAGTAGTTCATAATAAAACCACCTCAACATTCTGTAATAAGTTCTTTTTTGTTTTCTTTTTAAGACAGAGTCTCACTCTGCTGTGCAAGGAGGGTGGCCTTGAGGCCCACTATGCATCCCAGGATGGTCAAACTCACAGCAATCCTCCTGCCTCACCCTCCCATATGCTGGGACTACAAGTGTGTGCCACTCTTTAATAAGTCTTGAGAGTTACAATCAAAAAAAAAAAATCACAGTCAATACATCCTTTTAGCTTAAAATTGTGTTCCAAATAATGTCAAAACAAAAAAAAAAGAACAAGACAATTCAAAACGGCTATTAAAAAAAATCAGAGCTGACATTACTTAAGCTTTAGAAAAGCTTTCTACGTGAGAAAACAGGTCATGAAAATAAAAGTTTCACTGTTTATAAATACTGGGTTTTCCAAAAGTCTTAGTTTTCACTTCGTGTGTAACAATGACACTTCTACACAATATTAAAACAAATAGCTGGGCATGGCGGTGCACACCTGTAATTACAAGCACCAGAAGGATCACAGGATCACTGAGTTCAAGGCCAGTCGGAACTATAGAGAGACCCAATTTCAAAAAAAAAAGAAGAAAGCAACCATAAGACAAATGCAACATATTCCATCCCCACAAATATAAAAGGCATCTCTCTCAAATATAACCAGGGCTTAATTATGTAAAAAACATTAAATGAGTATACTAACAGCTTTCCAACTACTCTGGGCTTTGCAAACAATTTTCAAATTTTCAGACAGGCTCAGGATGTAAATACAAGAAACCATATTTATTCAATCTAATCCCCAAGAGTAAATCACAAGAAATATTGTTCCAAAGGAGTAGCTCCTTAGTTCTAAAACTCTAAAGTTTGAGTTCATTTGCATTTTAGAATTGGATTTTTAAATTAAAAGTCCTAGTAAAAATTCTCCCTTTATGCATTTTTCTACCAGATCTGAGAGTGAAACTGGGTTTAAACACATAACTCATTTTTATGAAAATTCTAACCAGAAGAGTAGGTCTGAGAACAGTTCCAAGTTGTTTCTCTACTTCTTAAAATACCGTCTTACTCAAACTGAAAATGCACTTGCTGTAATCTAACTAGCACCAACTGACTCTCATCACACCTGAAATAGGTCCTCAGCTGAGGCCAGCAGCCTGGGCCTCTCAAAGCTTCCCCCCAGCTCACTGGGAGCGGGCTCTGGCCTCCATTTCAGACCACAGTCCTTATTTCACACTTGATAGATCTCCCGACTGCAATAAGCCAAGTGCAAAAAAAAAAAAAAAAAAATGCATTTCAAATAGAAAAAAAACCACTGGTTGCCTGAGCAATATGACCTTAGAATCTTCAAAAATAAAGAAATCTTGACCACCGTTTGTAATCCCAGCACTCTGGAGGCCGAGGCAGGAAGACTTACAAATAAAAATCAGTCTCATTTAACCGTGAGACTGTCTGAAAAAAACTAAAATAAGTAAATCTTAAAAAAACTTAAGTGACAAGAATACCTTGACTACCTTCCCAGTTAGTAATACCTTGACACTGTCATTTGCATCATGTAAAGCAAAACTGAAAATATCCCCAAAAGGATACAATTCGTAAGTTAAAGTAGGCTGTACCCACTTTCAAGGGCGTATACAGTGTTAAGTACGGTTGTACTTTGAATGCCAAAGGAAATTTTAAATGACAAATGCCTTAGAAGAGGTGAAGCGGGACTGACAAAGGAGCCCAGTCAACTACTTAAATTCAAATACCAAGTAAAACTGGATCTGGCAGACCATCTCGATTGTGTGATTTACTCTATATAATAGGTTTAAACCTACAAAAGATCCTTCATCTTTTCTTTCTAAAACACTAAGTAAAATCGCATGTAATGCCTAGCAATGAGGTTATAAGTGATACCCTTTACTCTTAAATACACCTTAGAAGAAATAAAGTAACTCTTGGCTCCTTTTTCCAGGAACTCCAACATGTAACTAACCTGACCTTTTGGCACACATTAGCCACGGGGATGACTGTGTATGCAGCACAACTTCGGTGTAACAGCAGTCGCAAAGACTGAGCTTCACCGTGCTAGACACTGGAGATAAGTAGCAAAAGACACTCAACTGGCTAAATCTCACATCAATCCGTGCCCCTGTGACGGTGAGAAACTCAATTTTCAGAGATCGCACAGCAGCAAAGAGACCTACCAGAAAGCCTCCCTCGCTGCGGCCTAAGAGCCCCCGGGGTGTCTTTACCAAGGTCAGGGTTGTGCCATGCCCCCATCTTGAGTTCCTCCGAGTCTCTCCAGAAAGGCCAAAAGAGCCTGGAGCACCTCGTCCTTAAATTTAGAACCCTGCCCGAAGGAAGTGGTCCCCGCCAGTTTCCAAAACGCGCACCTCCACTTGACTTCCCCAAAGCTCTGGTCATAGACCTGCCCGCACCAGTGCCGCCGTGCCGAGTGATATGGGAAGAGCAGGGCAGCAAACACTCGAGAACCTCTGAATTTGAAAAACCTCGCCCTGCAGGCAAGACCGAGTTGGGGGACGCCTGCCTGCGTGGAAAAGCGCCGGCCACCGCGGCACCGACGCGCTGGCCCTTTAAAGGCGCGGGCTTCCAGCGCCCGCGGCCCCTCCCTCATCGCCGCAGCTCCCGCCCCCGCCGAGGGTCACACTTGAACTTTAGCTCGCCCAGCGCGTCCGGGCGCCAGCGCTCCGCAGGCAGTGGCCGCCCCTTCGCACGTGTCGGCGACACCACCTCGGGCTCGCCGCGCCCGGCCCCTTGCACTTGAGACCACTCCGGCTAAAACCACAGCAAAGCACAGTAACCCCCAGCCTCCACATCCTGTGCCGCGACCGCACCCTGTCTGTCCCCTCCACCTGCAGCCCGGCCCAGGTGCTGGGTCTGCGGCGCCCTTGCGCGCCCCTCGGCTCGACGGAAACGGCTCCTCGGCGCGGCGCTCAGCCGGAGGGGTGCAGCGCTCCCATCTTCTCCGAGGTGCGCGGCGACAGCGCAGCCCCTCCGAGAGTCTCTTGGCCATGCAAGCTAAACTTTTCCGCCCGCTCCCGAATGAATTCTCCACTCATGAATTCCCAAGCTGGCCCTAACCCGTCCCGCAGAAACTCGCCGCGCGCGGCCCGGCAGCTGCTTCGGCGCCCGGGCCGGCGGCGGGAAGCCCTCTCCGCACCTGCCACTCAAGCGGGGGCCCCGAGCCGAGAGCCACTGCTTTGCCCACCACGCCCCGCGCTCGGGCCGAATGCCCGGGGCCGCTCACCTTCCAGCCTGCCGAACTGTTGCTGTCTCCCTTATCTTTGAAGTAGGGCACGCTCTTGACCATCCACTCGTAGATCTGCGACAGGGTGAGCCGCTTCTCAGCCGAGCTCTCGATGGCCTTGGTGATGAGGTCGGCGTAGGACAGGTTGCCCCAGGCGTTGCGGCGGGACGAGCTGCTCTTGCGCGGCTGCCCCGCGAGCGGCCCGGCAGCTGGGGGCACAGGCGGGTGCTGCGGCAGCGGCCCAGGAGGCGGCAGCGGCGGAGCCGAGTGCAGGCAGCTCGCCTCGGGGCCCTGGAAGTCCCCACACAGGCCCCCGCCGGCAGCCGCCGCCGCCACCGCCGCCGCCACGGAACTGGGCGCCCGCGGGAAGTCCTCGCTCTCCTCCAGCAGGCTCAGGCTGCTCATGAAGTCGGCGCTGACAGCGCTCGCCGGGGCCGGGGCCGGGGCCAGGCCCGCGGTAGCGTCGGGGTTCGCTGCCGCGCCGCCCGACGGCGCGGGACTGGAGGTTGCCGAGCTGGACTGGCTGAACTCCGGCCTGGGCAACGGCCAGGTGCACGAGCGCGGCCGGGGCAGCGGCTCGAAGTCCGGGTCGATCTCCACCACCTGGGGCGCCTCGGCCATGGTGACCCCCGCCCCTCCCCCAGCCACGGAGAACGCAGGAGGGAAGAGCGAACCGCAGCGCGGGGCGCGAAGGGGTGCTGAGAGACGACCAAGGTCCGGGATCCGAGGTCAGCGCCGAGAGCCGGCGGAAACCCGGAGCCGGGCGCGGGGCAACGAAGAGCGAGCCCCGAACTTAACTTCGCGGGTCCATCCGCAGAGAGGCTCCTCGGGGCTTGCTGCGCGGACCGGACGGCGAGCTGGCGTCGCACTCCCGCTGATAAGGCCACGGACGGACAGACAGACGCACGGATGCCGCGGGCCGCTCACTCTCTCCGCGGCGCGACCGCAGCGCTGCTGCCTGTTGAATGTGGCGGCGGCTGCGGCGGCGGCAGCAACTACGCGGCCGCCCGACTTACGGGATCTGCCACCGCCCCCCGCCCGCGGCGGCGCGCGCGCCGCCCCGCCCCTAACTGGCAGCCTGTAAGACCAATGTGCGCGCGGTACCGCCATACAGCCAGCCAGTGGGTGAGGGCGTGGGCGGGGACTGGCCTTCCTCTGGGAGGCGGCAGTGGGTTGGTGGGGGCTGGTAGGGTGTTTTTCTGTTTCTCACACGCACTCTTTCTCTTTTTTTAATGTTATTATTTTCTGGTAATTCTCGAGTGATTCTGTGAGTCTCTCGCCCTCTCAGTGTTTTGATTGCTAGGAGGCAAACCCGCGTGGAGGCGGCGGCGATACTTTTGTTTACTACGGAGGAGCCAAGCCGAGTACTCGGGAAGCCCGAAGCGAACGAGACGCATCTCCTCCGACCTCTCCTCGGAGCCCACACCCGGACGGGCGGGGCAGGCGGGCGGGCTGCGCGCTCCGGGCGCGGGGCGGGCAGTGCGGGCGGCCCGCGGAATTCCACTCAGCTGCCCGCGCCCTCGGCTCCACCCACGATTTCTCTGCGGAGCTGCGGGGGAAGTCTGGGATGTTATTTTGTGGAATGTTTACTTTCACGGCGATCTGTCAAGTCCTCTGGCCCTGTGCGGTCCGGACGCGCTGATTGTGATTCCCGCTGCCCCCACGAGCACAGCCCACCTGCGGGCGTCGGAGATCGCGACCTGGGCGGTCGGTTTTAGTCGGAGCCAGTTGTCCAGTCTACCAGCCGCTGGCCACTGCATTTTGGCCTAAAAGGATAGGAATGAGGGAAAGGAGCTTGGCACGGGAAGAAGAGACGCCTGTTGCGCACGCAGACCGAGAGTCACCTGAGACCCGTGCCCTCCGCGGGAACCTCTTCCCTAGTGTGGAGCCTCCGTGGGCAAAGGACCAGAACAGAGCGTTCAGTGAAAACCTTACTGCGTTATTGCCCCAAATAAGCTTCAAAGGTAGCTAGTTGTTTCTTCAAAAGGGACAAATGGAGTAAAGATGTAAGCGGAGATAAGCACGGTCCAGGGGCACAGCTCTACCCTAGATTACTTGGCGACTTGCTGCGCACATCCGTCCACTCCAACCCCCATCCGACCTTTCCCGTCTGGGCACTGGGCAGCCGGGCCGGGCCGGGACGTCCTGTACGGGATCTAGCAGGGCCAAAGGTAGGAAGACAATTGGCCCTATGAATCACGAAGCAGAATACACTTTTCAGGTTTTTGTTTTGTTTTGTTTTGTTTTGCTTTTTTTTAGGAAGAATATGGAAAAGCATTTCCTTTTAGAAGGATGGGATTGCTCGGGATGGAAGATAGATTAATAGAGTTTTAAATATCTTGTCCAAAAAGATTAGCACCCAAAT
Source organism: Petromus typicus (assembly GCA_004026965.1). Classification (NCBI taxonomy): domain Eukaryota; kingdom Metazoa; phylum Chordata; class Mammalia; order Rodentia; family Petromuridae; genus Petromus; species Petromus typicus. The sequence continues at coordinate 17,606 of PVIR01021098.1, read as the reverse complement.
CTTAAAGTAAAAATCTTTTTTATATACGTAATTTTTCAATTGATAATGTAGAATCTAAAAAAGGAAAATTAGGGTAAGTGTGGTGTCCCACACTTGTAATCCCAGCCGGAGGCCGGACCACCACCACCAGTTCGAGAACGTTTGTTCACCCCACCCCTGATCTTTCCAACTGGAAGAAGCACCGTCCATCTGGGCAGCTGCCCCCTACAAAAGAGACGATGCCAGTGCTCTCTTCGGCAACACATACACTAAAAGAGATGATACCCCAGTGGATTGTTCTTGGCTAAGAAGCCAAGCTGCAAATTTGGCCTTGCCTTCATTTCTATTCTGGTTTTTCAGGGCCTTAATCAGAAGAGAATATGTGCTTAAGAGAGTTTTCTACAGACTTTTCCCCAAAATCTTTGAGGCTCTCCAATCAATTTTACTTGTTTTCCAAAACTAGGGCTTTGGGACTGCTATGCAAGCACCCTGAACTATTTCCCTAACCCTTTTGTTAAATTTTTGAGACATTCTCTGACTATATTGCAGGGCCAACCTTGAACTTGCAATTCTCCTGCTTCAGCCTCATGAGTAGCTGGGATTACAGGTGTGCACCACCACATCTGGCCCAGGTGTTTAATTTTAACCAAGTGATACATTGCATGCTTAGCATGCTGGAAGCTCTGCATTGAATCCCCAAATAACTCCCCCCCAACACAGAGAAATAATAATAATAGTAAATGTCATTGTTTAATTTGGTCTTTTTAAAAAACTTGGCTTTTCCAAAATAGGCCAGGGAAATTGGCAGTCACTTGGCACCCACATACACACACATTGGAGGAATCTCCAGAATTGTTGTCACTGTGTCAGAATATTCAAGTCGAATGCAAAGTTGAAAGTCACCTCTGCCCCTCTTAAATATATAGCTTGAAAAATTGAGGCAAAGGGAACAAATGTCTACAGTGACACAGAAAGAATAGAGTGCCAATTTCTGCTTTACCTTCAGTCACCTTATCAGTTAACAATATTGTCCCCAGTACAACAAGAATCCTGTAACTTCGTGGTCTGTTTCCTTCCAGTCAACCCACAGATCTTAGTCATTTTAGTTAGATGAACTCCACCAAACTGCATAAGGGTTGATTGCAAAGGTTAAGAAGGCAGACAAAAAGATAGTAGTAAGATTTAAAAAAAGATTACAAAAGGAAAAGTTTAGGTTTTTCTTTCTCCCTGAATGGTGCCAAAGTATTTAGCATGGTGCACTGCTTCTGTTTAAGAGAAAAAAGTTATTTCTCCCTTGTGTGTTTTTTTTTTTGTTTTTGTGTTGAGACAGGGTCTTGCTTTGTAGTTCAGGCTGGCCCTGAGCTCAACCTCCAATGCACATCACAGCAATCCTCCTGCCTCTGCCTCCCAAGTGCTGGGATTACAGGCATGAGCCACCACCCACCATGCCTGGCACTGTGGCATGTGGTACTGACTGCTGCTGGGCCTGGGTCTCCAAGCCCACCCACGCCCAGTATTGTATGTGGCTCCTGGGGATCAAACCCCGGTACTTGCGCTTACAAGACAGGCACCAGAACCACTGAGCTAAATCTCCGGCCCTCCTGTGTTTTTTGTAGTTGCCATTTGCTTTAAAGCATTTTTCTCATGATTATAATTTGTTTCTGCATGTGACCAAACTGGGAAGAGAAAAAAAAACATTTCATGTCAGAACAAGGACAAGTAAAATGACAAAGGAAAACAAAGTTCACCTCACAAACCAATACTCTCCTGTGCCTGGTTTTCAGGATAACCATGGAGTCCTTAGCAGCAAAACTGAGGACAGTCCCTTTCAGTCTCCAGCAGACACTTCCGCAATGACCTCCTCCCACCAGCACACAGCGCTCTGCTTTAAGTTCTTACTTCTCCAAGTAGGTAATTCAGGTTCAACATAATGAGTACATGAAACACGTGGGCGCTTGTTTTTGACTGTGGAGATGTACTGCTTGCTTCGTAATGCCTTTCATAACGATTGACCATTTCCAACATTTTGAACTCAGACTCTTCAGTTTGCCCATAGAAAATGAACATGAAAGGCCTTTAAACCAGTCCCCTGGAAACTAGCATACAAGCTGGTCGCTATAGTAATATCAGATATAATTATTCATTTCTCTAAAGAGAATATTTCCTTTGGATGTTATTCATTCAATGAACGTTTATACAGCATCTGCAACATACATACCCGGTGCTGAACATCTGAGAGTCCGTTGTTTTGACAGTAAATTCCTTGAGATTCATAATGGTATTTTTAATTTTCCCAGATATGATATTTGATAATGGAGTTAAGAGTTCGCCACCTTCATAAATAACAATGTATAGTGAATATTTGTTGTTCAGAGGAATTACATAAAAAGGATCTGATGGATATGAGGGATTTTAAAGCAGGAAATGTTAAAATATCATAGTCACTATTTCAAAGAACAATAATAAGATAAGATACAAAAGGTAAGGAAGTGAACCATTATAGGCACCCAGAGTATAAACTCTGGCCACTTGGCTTTGGGCTCAGGATGCTCATACTCCAAAAGGACAACAGTTGGAAGTTATTTCTGATTACGTGTCCATTACAGATAACAGACAGTGCCTATTACGCATTAGCAGAAGAGAAACCCCGGACAAGTCATGAACCAGTGATTCATTTTCAGTTTTTTGTTTTTGTTTTTCGTGAAGAGCCAATGTTTTGTCAACTTTGCTAAACAGTTTTTTCATTTTATACATTGGATACGACTTGTGGGTCTCTGTAATGCTAAAACACATTTGTATATGATCTAAGTGATTCATTTATTGAGCTAGTTCTGGGGATTGGAACCAAAGGCCTTGTGCATGGTTGATACATGCTCTCCCATTGAGCAAAACTTGCAGACTCTTACAACGTAGAGTTTCACACAGTCATGTAAGATACAACAAATAAATAAAACTGCAGTTGGTGAGGTGGGGATGTAGCTCAGTAATAGATCACCTGCCTCCTATGTGTGAAACTCTGGTTTCCAAATAAAATAAAAATAAAAGCTAGACATACTAGGTCACATCTGTAATAAATACCTGAGAAATTGAGGTAGGAAATTCTAAATTCAAGCTGATCCTGGGCAATTTAGCAACTTAGCAAAACCCTGTCTCAAAATTTTAAAAAATAATAAAAAAGGGCCCAGGGTAGCAGAACATGAAGAACCTGGGTTCAACCCCCAGCACTACAGAAACATTAAATAATAATAACTAATAAATAAAAACACAAGAAGGTTGGAAAGCACTATACTACTGTCAGCTAAAAATATTATGATTTGTTATTAGTGTAGCACAGGTAAGGAACTAGAAACACCAAGACTTTAAGTATTTGCCCATAGGCTGTAGGACTAGTAGCTCAGGGACCAGAATTCAGATCTCCTGGTGTTTAAGTCCAAAACTCTGTGTTCCATTCCATGGCTTTACATAACTATTTTTTCTAACTGAAGTTTTTCAGGTTCTCTGATTAAACTCAAATCTTTGATGTTTTTCTTTTTAAGACAGGGTCTTGCTCTTGTAGTCCAGTCTGGCCTCAGACTGCATCTTCCTGCCCCAGATCCATGGCTGGGGTTACAGGCCTACACCACCACACCCTGCTGAAATTCGTAGACTTTTTTAAACACTAAATTGATAACTATCTCAGAAACTACTCTTAACTCCCCCAGTATCCAAACTACATAAACAATAGAATTAAACACCTTTTAACACTTAAGACTGATAACATTGCCATAAAATTAATAGATAGCACATGAAATTCCAAATTCTCTGAATGTCACAAAGCTGAACCTTGCATTCCCATTCGCAACACAGTGTGTTTTCACTGTTTTATTTCTGTTTCTTGTCATATTAAAGCTTTTAACATGCTTCCCAAAAAAGGAGGACATATGTACTAAATAAGAACACGCTGCCATGTAGAACACAGATGGTAGCGCATTTTTGGCAGAAAAGAAGTTTAACAAGGCATATTACTGATTTTCTTGGAAAACTAATATGCGTGAATGTTCAAGTCAAGCAGTAAGAAATTAATTACCATTTTACAATGATCAGTTCTTTTCTTCTCCCTTATCACCCTGTCTCCCCCTTCAACATTCTCTCAGGGAGGGGAAGTCAAATGTGATTATAAACAAAAGACTAAGAGTGGAGGATAGTAATAAAAGAATGAAAGAAGAAGGAACTGCTAGCATTTCATAGTAACTAACCATGTTGCTTGTCATCTGTTGATAAAAATCAATAACAAGAGGTAATGACTGTCTAGTTACAGTGTGTGTGTGTGTGTGTGTGTGTGTGTGTGTGTGTGTGTGTGTGTGTGTGTGTGTTTAATATGATATGTAGAGTCGCTGTGTCAGGTAGAGTGTAAAAACAAGAGGTAAGAGTTTATCGAATTTTAGATTTGGCTGACTAGAAGGCCCACCCATATGCACAGCCCAGAGTGCCGGAAAGGAAACCTAGATAAATAGTGAGTGTTTCTCCGAGATTTCAGGTTTCCATTTTGCCATAAATTCAGCCTTTCAACCCCCTACCCCCAACACTCTATATTCTAAAGTTTGACATTTAAAAGCAGAATTTCTGATTGGCTGATCACCGATGGAGTGCTGGAGGAAAATTGATTTGTCTCCTGTGATGCCATATGTACTTTAAATAATTTTGTATTTCAACAACAAACTGAAAACAGAACATTTGACAGTTCTGTTGCAGGCTTGAGCTCTAGAATATTCCAATCTCAAAAGAACTCTTTCTTCAATCCAAGTCTAGTCTTAGTAAAATCTCTCTCTCCTGTTTTTCAGATTTATATGTAATCTGAAATGAGATGACAAATAACATGATATGGCAGAGCTTAATAGGCAAGACCTAGGGTTCCATCCACAGCACCAAAACAAAAGATAAATACACACATACATACATATTGTTAGAGTCATTTTTACACAGAATCAGAATATACTGGTAAGGGCTCTGAGTTCCATCTCTAGAACCTTCTAAGAAGAAGGAAAGGGGGGACAAGGGAGATGGAAAGGAAGAAATAAATTAAAATTAACATTTAAAAAGTACAGGAGTTATATAATGGCTTAGAAGCATGTCTGTTTGGGTAGGGAATTTAGCTCAGCGGCACAGGCACGCCTGCCTTACCAGCACAAGGTCCTGAGTTTGATCCTTGGAACCAATAGGAAAAAAATTTTTTAAAAACATATCCACTTATAATCACGCTTGCATCACTATATATCCAAATTCAGAGTACATCTCCTGTTTAATACTGTACTTTCTGCCTCCATAAGCTGCTGAAATGTTCCAGAGGACTAGAAGTCAACTGAGGTTAATTAGCCAAAGGCAAGGGTGCAGTTTCAATTTTTCTTTCCCAGAAAATTGACATTTGGAAAATTTGTTTCTTTTTAGAAGTATTTTTGGCAATCAGCCTGCCTAAAACCAGTTCAGTTTATGTTAATGAAAGACTCCCAGAGACAACATAAATAACAATAATAATGCTGAGGTTTGCATGTGGATAATACAAATGATGTAGGGGATTGGAGCCATTAGCACTTGCTTGTTTAAGCTGTCAGCATCTGATCATGTACAATAAGAGCAACCAGCCCTTCCGGAATTGTTGGCTTCTCTGAAACTCTTTCTAAAACTTTCTTTATCTTGAAAAAAGAAGCACATCAAACCAAGTCCAACAGCCATAGCCAGCTCCACCTGCAAAAAAAATAAAGTGATTAGCAGTGGGATTTTATTTAAAAACCATCTTTTGGCTGAATTTCAGAAGCATGGAGTTAGAAGAAATGAATGAATATTCCACAGTTGAGATGGTGCCCTTGTCTCATTAATGCTTCCTTCAGCTCTGTCGCTGTGCCTGCCAGGCTGGGCAACCATAAGATTTACTTTCTTAAGACAACAAACAAAAGAAAAAGCCAAATAAACAAAACCCTGAGCTTCTCTGTTCTGAAACTGGCCTCTGTGTGAATTGGAGACTGTCCCCCTCTACTGCCCAATATGCATAAAATATCAGAAACAATTTTAAAGCACCTTTAGAAAATCTTACTGTGGCAGAGGGACTGAATTAGATATTCATGTGCTCAGTTTGTACAAGGACCAGGAATAAACACCTCTCAGCAACAAGTTCAAGTGGCAGTGAGCTTTACTTCAGCCCCATAACACAGAGAGCAGCAGCTTCTCCCAGCCTACTGTACAGGCCAGAGTTTATCAGAAGTGCTTATCTGAACGACCTTCTTTTGATTTGCCAATGAATCACAAAAGGAAAGTCACTCCTCCAAGAAATGGCCTAGTTTCAGTGACTCATTGGACATTGCTCCGTGCATCACACTGCTGGAGACATTTGCAGACGGTGAAGGTGATTACCACCTTCTTTTTCAAAATTTATTTTATTTTTTAATAACAAATTTATTGGTATATTTTAGGGGTACATAATGATAACATTCATTGTGGGGAGCTTGCACCTGTACATGGGCCATTCCTCCTCTTTTCCCATTTCCCCCCTTCCTTGGCCCTTCCCCTCCTTGTATACAAAAGCTTTGTTTCCATTTTTCCTTCTATTTTCATTTTCTTCCTTGTCCCTTCCTTCCTGCCTCCCCTTCTGTGTCCCCCTTCCCATTTGAACACTTTCTTCCCATTTCCCAGTATCTATTACACATTTTAGTCCTTATTTCTACTTTCATTTCAGACAACATAGTATTAAAACGCGTTTATTTCTTTAAAAGTATGATCTCAAGATGCATCCATTTAGCTATAAATGTCCAAAGCTCATCCTTCTTTGTTGCTGAGGAGTACCCCATCGTACAAAAAACTCCAGATCTTCTTTATCCTTTCTTTGGCTGATGGACATTTGGGATCTCTCCAAGATTTAGTTATTACAAACTATGCCACTATAAACATGGGTGTGCACTATTACTAAGGTATTATGCTTCTAATTCTTTCTGGAAGATACTAAGAAGGAAGAGCTGGGTCAAATAGAACCTCCAGTTTTAGTTTTTTGAGAAATCTCCACACTGATATCCACAGTGATTGCACCAGTCTACATTCCCACCAACAGTGAAGAGAGCTCCTTTCCCCCCACAGCCCACCGCATTTGTTATTGTTTGATGTCTTGACAGCAGCCATTCTTTTTTGAAATGAAGTAAAATCTCAGTGTTGCTCTAATTCGCATTTCACAACTGGGATGTGGCACATTCATTCCTTTCCAGCCAAGTGTTATGGTGAACATTTTTTCATATATTTATTCCCTATTTCTACTTCTTCATCTGTGAAGCATCTATTCACTTTGATGCTCATTTTTGAACTAGGTCTTTAAACTTGTGAGGTCTGATTATTTTTAGTTCTTTATCGTTCTAGATAATAGTCCCATATTTGATGAGTAGCTGATAAAATTTTTATTGCTCCATGCTGTAGGTTGGCTCTTTACTTTGGTTGTGGTTTCTTTTGCTGGGCAAAGCTTTTTAATAGGATGAGGTCCTAGTTATAGATTCTTTGTACAATGCGAACACCAACGAGAACACCACCTTCTGTATGCCTAACGAGGGAAAATCAGTGTACCACCCTGATACGAGAGCTCTCTTCTTGAAGATCTGTGTATCTGGTACCTGATGTAACTATTTCACTTTTCATCATGGACAGCCATATTTAAACCTCACAAGCCTTGGAAATAGAATGGAGGAGTGGGATGTGGCACATTCATTCCTTTCCAGCCAAGGGTGACAGAGAGAGAGGGATGTGGAAACACAGAGCTCCTTACAGGCCACAGTGGCCCATTATCAAGTGTGGGATGATGTGAGTGCAAAACACAAGAAAGCAAAATCAAAAGTGGATCTTCCAAGCAAAGAAGAAAATCAACAAAGCACGATCAATCAGAAGCTCTTTATTCCTTAAGTAATGTTCCACTTACTCCACATTTTGAATTTTTATCTTGCCATAACTTGCCACCTACATACCTCAGAGAAGCATTGTATGGATTAAAATAATTTCTTAAAGTGCTTCAAAACAGGGATGAAATATTTGTTCTTTGATACTGGTACAACCTTGTGGGTAGGTTTTTGTTACTGTCAAAATTGCTTTAACTTAAATACATGATTTTTAAATCACCGATATTTGTTCTAAATTGTATTTCAGCATCTTCATGTTCATGTTTTATGGTTTTGTTTTGTTTTTGTTTGGGGGGGGGGGGGTTGAGACAGGCTCTGACTTTGTAGTTCAGACTGTCCCTGAATTCACTATGTAGCCCAGGCTAGCCTCTAACTCATGGGAATCCTCCTGCCTCTGTCTCCCAAGTGCTGGGATTACAGGCCTGAGCCACCACGTCCAGCCTACGTTCACACGTTATACATGTTGCTTGCCAAAATACAGCCTGTTCTCTAAGAATCCGGAGGTATTATGTAATACATCTGAGGACTGTCATGCCCTATAGTTTTGAGATTCTAAAACTGTTTTTTTTCTGCCATGTTGGAGATTGAACCCTAAGCCTTGTGACTGTTAAGTGCTTTTTCTACCATTCAGCTACCACTGAGCTCATAGTCCAGCTATGAGGTTTGCTTTTAAAAGACAAGATCTGTATAGCACAAGTTGATCTGAAATTCATGGTTTCCCTCAACCTCTCAAGTAGCTGGGACCGCAGGCCTGGATAACTACACCTAGCCAGTTACCAAATTGAGTTATTTATTTTTGTAAGATAAAGGGTATTTTTTGGTGAGATAAAGTTTTGCTATGCAGTCCAGGCTGACTTTGAACTTGAAATTCTCCTGCCTTAGCTTCCAAATGCTAAGAGTATAGGTGTGCACCATCACACTCCATAATACTGAGTATTAAACTGTGAGCCAAATAACCCTTTCCCTCTTTAACTTTGGTGTTGGGTATTTTGTCACAGCAACAATAAAAGCAACTAAGACAAACAGTTAAAAATAAACTTAGCTGACTCATTTCAGGAGTTCAGCTTCTGATGTCACCAGTAGCCTCCAAAATAGATAATGTTCTCACAGAAAACTGAACAGTGGAACAAATTCCTCTAAAAAAATTGCAGAAAAGAATTGATGCAATGTATTATTAGGGTTTTTTTTTTTTTTGTCTGTGCTTCTTTTAGGTTTATAATTTTTTTTTTTTTTTTAAACAGGGTCTGGCTTTGTAGTACAGCCTGGCCCTGAGTTCAGCCTCAAACTCAGATGGCATTCTCTGGAATATATAAAGAGCTTTAAAAAAAATCACTCCACCCAAATTTAAAGACCCATTTCAAAAATGGGCATCTGAAATGAACACACACTTTTCAGAGGAAGAAATAAAAGCAACTAAGAAATATATTCCTCAAAAAGCTAGGACTGGAGGTCCCATTTGACCCGGCCATCACTCTGCTAAGTATATACACCTATATACACCATGTGTGCACCAATGTTTATAGCAGCTCAGTTTGTGATTGCTAAATCTTGGAAACAAGCAAAATGTTCATCAACTGGAGACTTGATAAAAAAAGTTGTGGTTCTTCTACACAATGGAGTATTACTCTGCCAGAAAAAATGATAAGTTTGAATCATTTATACTTAAATGGACGTACCTTTAGGATATCCTCATAAGTGAAATAAATAGGTCACAGATGTGTAAATATCGCTTCTTTTCTCTGGTATGAGAAAATAAAGATGTAAATGAGTTCTAGAATGTATTTTATATATTGTTAAATAGAAAATACTCAAAGCAAAATGGGGTGAAGGGGAAAAAATAATGAGATTATAACAAAAAAGAAAGGAAACAAAATTTATGTATATAGGGGGTAGGGTGGTAGTGGGTAGGGCTATGGAAAAAATGAGAATTGAGTTGTGTCATATACTGGTACAAATTCTCATTGTTGAGTGTAATCATGATGTGTATATGTAATGTACCAATAAAGATTTAAAAAAAAATCTGAAAAGAAACTCACACGGCAGCAATCCTCCAGCCTCTGCCTCTTGAATGGTATTACAGGAGTGAGCCACACGTCCAGCATTCTGATATGTGGTTCTGATTGTTGCTGGACATGAGTCTCCATGCCCAGTATTGTATGTGATTACCAGGGAATAGAACCCAGGCCCTTGCACTTGCAAGACAGGCTGGAACCACTGAGCTAAATCCCTGGCCCCAGCATCTCCTTTTGTAGTCCAGGCTGGTACTGAGCTCAACCTTGAACTCACAGCAATCCTCCTGCCTCTGCCTCCTGAGTACTGGGATTACAGGTATGAGCCACCACACCCGGAGCTCTTTTTGTTTGTTTTTGTTTTTTGAGGGAATCCTGCCTTGTAGTCAAGGTGACCTCAAAATCTCCGTGCTCCTGCCTCAGCATGCTGTAGCACTAGAATTACAGAGTGTACCACTGCACTCGGCTGGGGTACAGTTTTTTTAAACTAATCCACTCATTCCCCCCAATGTATTTTGAAAATTAGATGTTACCTCTAAGAAACATAAACATTGGAGAAAAGTGACTCTCTTATGAAAAGAAAGCAAAACAAAAAAGCTTACAAAATCAAATCTCAGGGGGAAAAAAACCCATACAGAACAATAATAAGGAAAAGTATAGTACTTAAAAGGAATTGCAATATAGTGGGTTTTAAATACTGAATTTTTTTTAAGAGTAGTTAAATACTCCCTCGGGAAGAAGAAAGTCTCTTCATTTTAATTTCACTTTTAAAATTAGAAGGGATTCATGTCTTTTTATGTAGACAAATTATTTCTAACAACACATACCACCTGTATTATCAGATTCTGCAGTTATTCCTAGATTAGTTATTCTTGGCAGTTACACTGTAAAAGTACGTGTCAACCTATGTTTGTGTGTGTATAACACCAGGATTCTATTAAAAGAGAGTATAAATGCCACCTTATTTTTGGAGCATAATTAAATATATGATAAATTTGTCACTAATAAACAAAAATCAAGGAGAACTGAAATAAATTAGAAATCAGAAGTTAAACAAGATTTTAAATCCCACAACCAACATGAATATTGCAAATGTCACCAAAGAACCTTGAAAGATATGAATGTCTTTCTCATAGTTTTTATTGTTTAGTTAGCAGTGATCTTCTTAATACATTCTTTAACTGCTCTAAATGGGAAAATGTTTTTTTTTTTTTTTTTTTTTTTTTTTAGGTTTTTTGAGACAGGGTCTCACTTTGTGGTTCAGGCTGGCCCTGAGCTCAGCCTCCAACTCACATCACAATCCTCCTGCCTCTGCCTCCCGAGTGCTGGGATTACAGGCATGAGCCACCACGCCCGGCACTGTGGTATGTGGTACTGGTTGCTGCTGGGTGTGGGTCTCCACACCCCGTATTGTTATGTGGTTACCGGGGAATCGAACCCGGGCCCTTGGGCTTGCAAGACAGGCGCCGGAACCACTGAGCTAACTCCCCGGCCCCAGGGAAAATTATTTTTAAATAGGTCACAGTGAAGAAAAATTTCTTTCATGATGGAGAAGTTGAAGTGGTGCATAGTAGATAAGGTGCTTCTTATTAAAGTCTTCTTCCCCAGCAAGATGGTGGTCTTCGTTGAGGAGGCCCAGGTTGGCATGGACATCCGTGTTCCCTCTGGCAGTGCTCCCTTCCTGATGAAGAGCAGGAGAGAAGACAGACGCTACAATGTTGGTTTTATTTTATTTATTTATTTTTTTTTTTTGAGATAGGGTCTCACTTCATAGATCAGGCTGGCCTTGAACTCATCGTGACCATCCCACTACGGTCTTGAACTTGTAGAGATCCTCCTGCCTCATGTACCATGCCTGGCCTAAAAAATCTTAAGTAGGGCATAGGGTGGGTGGCTCAGTGGTACAGTGCTTGCCTAGTATACACAAGGCCCTGCTTCCATCCCAAAACAGAAACAAAAATAAGCCTAAGTATACATGGTCCCTGCAGTGCTCATGTGGGGTCCTACACGAGGAACTAGTCCACACTCCCGAGCTCTCAACGGCTTTCGTTTTTTCACTTTTCCTTTTTGAGACAAGTTCTCACTACATTGCCCTGCCTGCCTCCGAATGGCCCTCCTGCCTCAGTCTCTCATCAAGCGCCGGGATTACAGGTGCACACTACAATGCCTGGCTACCTCCTCCTCCTAATGGTACCCAGGAGCCAAGTGTGGTGCAGCTCACCCACAACACAAGCCCTCTGAAAGGCTGAAGCAAGAAGACCTCAACTCTGAGCTAATCCTGGGCAATCTAGAGCCCTGTCTCAAGATTTAAAAAAAAAAAATCTAAAAGCACTGGGGATATAATTCAGTGCACAGGAACTAGGCTCAATCCACAGTAACTCAAATTAAGGGGAAAAACAGTACTGTCCAGGCTGAGCTGCAGTTCAGTGGTAGCACATGCAGTAGCACATCCAAGGTTCTGGGGTGGAGCATGGGGTACCTGGGGAGGGGCTACCACTGTGGGACTGAGGGTAGCACATCTGAATTCTACTTACTCAGTGCTGTCATCTGACACAGAGACACGTGCTAGGCGAGTGCTACTTCTGCCAGCTACATCTGCAGCTTGGGCTTTTCTTTTTTCTTTCTTTTTTTTTTTTTTTAGGTTTTTTTGAGACAAGGTCTCGCTTTGTGGTTCAGGCTGGCCCTGAGCTCAGCCTCAAACTCACATCACAATCCTCCTGCCTCTGCCTCCCGAGTGCTGGGATTACAGGCGTGAGCCACCACGCCCAGCACTGTGGTATGTGGTACTGGGTCTCCACACCCAGTATTGTTATGTGGTTACCGGGGAATCGAACCCGGGCCCTTGCGCTTGCAAGACAGGCGCCGGAACCACTGAGCTAACTCCCCGGCCCAGCTTGGGCTTTTCTTCCCTGAGGAACCTGCCTGTATGGGCGGAGTTCTCTCGCCACCAACACCAGCCTCACCTGCATCCACTAAATCCACCTGCGGAAGTCCTAACAACCAGTAGCGCATGGTGACTGTGTTAGAAAAGGGCCTTTAATGGGGTGACTTCGTTACAACGAGGCCTTTAGCGAAAGCCCTAACCCAGCCTCACCAGTCTTCAAAAGAGGAAATTTGGGGTTACAGTTCCCAGAGATGCGCTGCACCTGCCGCACCTGACAAACTGAGATTCCGAGAGAGGTCCAAACTGAGTGTTCCCCTGGAGGGGTAAGGTGACTCACGAGACACTGTAGTATGGCGGCCCTAGCAAACTTTGATAATGACAACATGATCAGGTTGTCTTCCCCAAAGGCTAGACTTTTTGGCCTTCAGTTGAGGAACTAAAGGACCCTAATCCACTAACATGTGAAACAAAGCAGTAAATTGACAAAGTCTCAACCGGCCCCTTTCTCTTAATTCATTTTTTAGTAACAAACATAATTATCATCATAGAGGAAAACATGCAGTTAGCCTTCACTATATGCTAGAGATTGTTCTAAACACACTACTGTAGAAATTCATTTAATCTTCACAAAACTATGAGGCAGGTATTATCTTACCAACGAAGAAACAGAGAGAGTAACTCTTACAGCATCACGTATAGGACCCAACCCAGGTTATTTGCTTTTTAACCAGTAATTCAAGCTGTTTCTGTAATTAATAGATAATACTACTTCTCCCGCACAGATCAAATACTCCGTAGCCCAAAGCGGGGTGCGAGGTTCTCCGCCTGCAGTTAAAGACCTAAATTCACATTCAAGCCCGACTCTGATCGCTCCAGGAAGTTTCCTGGTCCTGAGATTCGCATCATAATGCGGACCTGCTGTGGCGGTCGCTGGAGATAGAGGCCTAAAGGGGCTCTTGGGTGCGATTAGCCCCAAGCCTTGCAGTCCTGTTTACGGGCCCTCTTACCTCCAGGCTGAAGTCCCTCCTCAGGCTATTCAGAAGGACTCTCAGCTGAGATAGAATCCGCTCTTCCTTCGGTCCGATGGGGGATTTATACCCCCTTCCCATTGGTCTGGAATGGGCAGCGCATGAGGTCTCAACCCTGCCTATCCAAGCAAGTGCCTTTACTCTGGTACTGAGAACAAACAAGAGGAAAGTTTCTGGGCAGAAAACTTTTCCCAAAGGGGTCTCATGGAAAGGAAAAGCCCAGACCGATCAGATCCGCCTTGGGGCGGCCCCTCCTGCAACGCCCAGTTCCCAAAGTGCAATTCGAATCCCTTCCCCCCGGGTTTGCTGTCAGAGGCTCTAAGGCCAGACCAGCTTTCCTGGGAGCTGGCCCCTTGTCAGAGGGCTGGTGTAGCCCTCCAAACTCCGACCCTCCAAATACTGCTGTGCTTCCCTCAGGACACTCAGTTTGGACCTCTTGGAATCTCAGTTGGCTTATATATGTATTTTTGTTGTTGTTGTTTGTTTCCAGTGACTTCAACTAAGCAACCTTACCTTTGGCATCCACCTGTTCAGACCACGGAAGACACAGAAGTTCCCTCCCAGTCTTGATAACAGCCTGGCTTTTCTTTCACAAAGAGGAACAAACAGCTCTTGGAGAATCCACTTTAGGACCTGGCAATTCCAGGCGCAACGGCATTCCCTTCAGTGCTCAAGGTCCTGGGTTCAATTCCAGGACCACTACCTTTGCCAAGGGAATCTGAGTCTAATGGTCTCACTGGGGACTCACCTTACAGGGAGAGTTATCAACATCCGGGCAGGGACAGGGTGCAGACTACCCCCCACTCCCAGCCAGGCTGATCTTTCCTCCTGAACTCATTGGTTTCTTTCCAGAAATTCATGGGCTTGCTTTTCTTTCTCCTTCTCTGAAAATAATCCAGAAAACAGCGTTTGCTTTTTCTCTAGGCGCGCATGCGCACTGACTGACTCGCAGTGTAGCTTGTTCTGCCAGTAAATGACAAGGCACCTACCTGGTCTCCCAAACTGTGCGGTGAACGAAGGCAGTTACCAGGATGCATCTGGATGTACTCCCCGGATACGCTCGGCCCACAAGCGGATGCTAAGTAGTTTATGCCGGAACTGCAATCAAGATTTTACTGCAATCGAGATTTTTTAAGTTGCATGTTGTTGACCACATAATGTACAGCAGACCACCCGCTATTGAGTTTTGCTATTACTTTCAGCTTGTAAATTCCATATGTATAATTGCCTACAAAAGTTATGGGATGGAGGGGGCCGGCGATTTAGCTCAGTAGTTCTGGCGTCTGCCTGGCAAGCGCAACGTACTGAGTTCTCTAGTACCACACACCACAGTGCTGGGCGTGGTGGCCCACATATGTAATCTCAGCACTCAGGAGGCAGAGGCAGGAGGATTGCTGCGAGTTTGAGGCTAGACTGGGCTATGTAGTGAGTTCAGGGCCAGCCTGAACTACAAAAGAGAGACCCTGTCTCAAAAAAAAAAAAAAAGTTATGAGGTGTAAGAGAGCTACCAGTCCTGTGTCCATCAGACATTCATCAATATTAAACACAGTTCTCACACTGCTTCTAACAAAATAATTCCCTTGCTAATTTAGATTGTAATAAGTTGTTAGTCTTCATCTTCGAATGGGACTGCGTATTTTCCTTGCCATTGTCCTCATGCAAAAGAAAAATTGCCTGAAAGTCCTTTTCCATACGAATAAAAGTATTTTTAATAAATACATAAGACTTAAAAGCAATGTTGTAGTGCCGCCTACTGGTATGTGCCTTTAGCAGTCATTTGAGAAATTTACTACTTCAGAGAAAAATGGTAAAATTTGCAAGTTCTGTAGTATGTAAGTCATGTGCAGGTACAAATGCTCAATGATGAATGTGATCATACAGTATACCTAAAATATGCCAATAATCTCAATATGGAAAAAATTTTAGTATATATGCTGCCAAAGTGAGCACATACACACACACACAAAAAGAATCTCTTCTGTACCTTTACAACGTCTTAATTTTTGGAATATTTTAAGAGTAACATAAACTACCATTTGCATTATTGGCCATTATGAAGGCATATTTTAACATTACGATCTGTCTACATCTTTTATCTTACATAATATTGAGCTTTACTATAAAAATAAAACCATCAGTTAAATTTGGGGAGCTTTTGTTTTTCCTGTGGTACCGAGACTGCACCTCATGCATGTCCTGTAAATGCTCCACCAACAACTTATGTACTTTCCCAGACCTCTTTTTTTTCCTTTTCTTTTTAAAATTTAAATTGCCTAAACTGACTTCAAACTTGTGATGCTTCTACCCCGGGCCTCAGACTTCTAAGGATTTGAGATTACAGGTCTGTACCACTGTGCCTGGCTTCTTTAGGTTTTGTTTTGTTTTGTTTTTTGTTTTTTGTTTTTTTTTGAGACAGGATCTCGCTTACAGGCTGGTGCGGATCTTACCATGTAGTTCAGGTGAGCTCAGAGTCAGCAGTCCTCCTGCCTCTGCCTCCTGAGTGTGACTGTTGGGATTAATGAGCCACCACACCTGGAACTGTGGTATGTGGTGCTTGATTGCTGGGATTACAGGCAAGAGTCACCACACCTGCATTGTCATATGTGATACTGGGGATCGAACTCAGGATCTTGTGTTTGCCAGAAAGATGCCAACCACTGAGCTAAATCCCCGGCTGGTTTTTCTTTCTTTGACACAAGGTCTTCCTCCGTAATTCATGTTGGCCATGAACTCATGTACCCAGGCTGGCCCTGAACTCACGGCAGTCCTCTTGCCTCAGCCTCTCAAGTGCTGGCATTACAGATTTGTACCACTACACATGGCTTTTTGCTTGATTTTTCACAGAATCTTGCTGTGTGAAAGGCTGCCTTGAATTCATTTTGTAGCCTCAAGCGGCCTCAAACTCAAAGTGTTCCTCCTGTCTCAGCCTCCCAAGTGCTGGGATTACAACGTGCACTGCAGACAGTTTAAAGACTCTTATTAAGAGACTTTTTCCCAGGGGCCGGGGATATACCTCAGTGGTTCTGGCGCCTGTCTTGCAAGCGCAATGACCCGGGTTCAATCCCCGGAAACCACATACTATACTGGGTGTGGAGACTCACGCCCAGAAGCAACCAGTACCACATACCACAGCACCGGGCGTGGTGGCTCACACCTGTAATCCCAGCACTCGGGAGGCAGAGGCAGGAGGATTGCTGTGATGTGAGTTTGAGGCTGAGCTCAGGGCCAGCCTGAACCACAAAGTGAGACCCTGTCTCAAAAAACCTTAAAAAAAAAAAAAAAGACGATTTCCCCGAACACTTTCTACCCTGCTGAGCATTTCTGTTAGTTACTTTTGTTGTTGCTGGGACAAGTCACCCAACATCCAAAGCTAAAGGAGGAACGTTTTACTCAGCACATGGTGTGCAGTGGTTTCAGTCCGTGATCAGCTGAGTGAGCAGAGGCGGGTGATACGTGGGATGCAGGCACGGGAAAGCAGAAGCAGTTCACAGAGGGCACAGGGTGGTAAAGCCACAAGAGATGACCACAGCCCTTTCTATCCCTCGTATCTTATCTAGGCTACTTAGGGCGGGTGGCACTCACAACCTTCATGCCAGTGCCCTTGAGCCTAGCCTCCTTGCACAATGAAGCAATCCCAGTGTCACACTTTAGACACCTCTGAAAAAGTCTCACCTGTGACCACATGAGGCTTTGAGGGGACATCTAAACACAACCCATACCACTGTCTTTTTAGTCTAAAAGTCTTCATTTCACTTGAGCTAAAGGAAATAAATCAGGAAGGAATTAAACTAAAAATCCTACCTCC
>PVIR01021097.1:0-29807 GCA_004026965.1 Petromus typicus | reverse complement strand
CACTTTTCTTGAATCATGGTGCCATCTAGGTATCGTTACAGGACAGAAAGGACCAAAGGGCATAAAGGGGCCTGCCTGGTTCCCTTCAGCCCTTTTGTATGCATCCATTCATGAGCACAAAGCTTTCATGACCTATCATCTCTCCAAAGCAATACCTCTTACTACTGTGGCACTAGGATTAAATTTCAGGGTGAACTTTTGAGGGGAAACACTAAACAGTGGGAGGTCCCAAGCTGTCCCTTCTCCACCCCTTCCCTGAGCTCTGGACTCAGGGGGTCATTTGCCTCCCTGTGTCTTTACTTGAATGACCGCCAGGGCCCTCCACGGATCCTGCCTAAAACAGAGTTTAGTTTTCCTTCAGCCCTAAACTTAATTCTCTTCTAGTGGGTCTCATTTCAAAAATGATACTCAGATTTTTAAAAAAATGAATAAAACATCTGTATCTATTTTTTAGCTCGTCCCTCACTAGTTTGGACACTCAGGAAAGCAGAGAGCGGGTTCTGGGTCAGCACTGTATACGCAGTGCTTAGTACATTGCCCGGCATATAATAATGAGCAATAAATAATTGTTGAATGAACACATATTTCTGGATCTCAAATTGCTTATAATTTTATTAGAAAAATCAGATGTCCATATGGAATTGCTAAACACTATAGAAAAGTACAAAATTAAGTTTCACATTGCTACGTAGTAAGGGCGATTAGGGAAGTTTGGGGACAGGATGATGAGCGAAAACTCCATGGAGATACCTGGGTAAGTTTTAGATTAGCAAAGGGGAATGTGAGCATGACAGTAAGGGATGGGACTGAGTTTTTCAGGGGACACTGAAGAGACCCCTGCAGTTTAGGAACTATTTAACAGAACAAGCCTTTCACTTTGGATAATCTGATTAATGGACCGTTGGAAGGTAGAACATAGAGCAGGAGGAAGAGGAGCAGTATTCCAGCCAATGGGAAGAGCTCTGTGACAGTCACAGCCACAGCTGATATTCTAAAGAATCAGGCATTTAATATTCAGTGCTTTATTTGGGCATCATATAAACAAAATTTATGAGTGTAATTATAAACTTCTGGCATAAAGTAATCAGAAAAATTTACACAGTCTGACTTTTGAAAATGAATTTTGTTTGCAGCTGAAGAGCTCACTTATTATGCTTCAGAAAACCTTTGATCTACTGAATAAGAACAAGACTGGCACAGTTGTTGGAAGCGAGTGATCTTATGGACTAAAACAGCATCTGGAAGACAACCAGGGGATGAAGGATTTTAATTGTTCAAAGAATGTCTCATTTTCTTGCTGAGATTTTTAATGTGAACATCCTTTTTAATAACATTTATTTGATAATTATTCTCTGATAGACTAGGAACTCTGCTTTTTTACTTCCAACACATTTTTAAGCTATGAATTTCTCCAGTGAACTGTGAAATATATTCTGGAAATGAAATTCTGATACAAAAAGAAAGCAAGACATGCTGAATTGAGTAGTATGGTTACTTTCCAACAGTAAGGCTTAAAGGTCAATGCTTTGAATTTGTCTGTTAGCACAGTATCAGTATGTAGCCAATAGACTGCTTTCACAGTTGTGGTAAGTTTGTGGGACTAAAGAAGATAATATAAAAAGAAAACTCAGGTAATACTAATTTGAAAGGACAGTTTTTAGGCATATATAACATTTCTAGGTTTTTATCCTGTAAATGTTACAATGTCTTCATTTATTTGGTATGCAAATACAATGGTCAAATATTTGGAATATGCATGTTTAGTTTCTGAGAAGTTCATCAGTCATATTGTATCTTAGTGAAAGAGTTAATTTTATATTAAAATATCAAAGGTGAGATCACCTTGCCTCTTATATACATCACTCAGCAGAACAGGCAGTTTAAGAAAGGGAAATGTAAGATAGCAGTGCTCAAAATGAAGAATCATCGTTTGAGTTTTAAAATCCAGAAGATTATGTTAAAATCTGGGTATTTAGTAATAGATCAAATCCATACTTGAACTAAGCTTGGATTCAGCTTAGCAGTCTTTCATGGTAAGAGTGGCCTACCTGATTGAAAAGAATCAGAATCATATGGTGGCTTCACTCTTTATGTAACTGTGTGGCTTTTTTTAGTTAGTAAATTATAGGTTCCAGACACAAACTTCAGGCATCCATGTCCCAATACAAATGCACTGACTGAAGTGAGAGACGAGCCTGGGCCCCTTCATCAAAGTTTAAAAATGGTTCATGAAAATCAGGACTTTATGAACCAAGCTGAAATCAGGTTTTCCTTCAGGGCGTAGTACAAATTCAGGAAGTGTTTATTTTGTTCTTTTGAAATCTTTCTCTGGAAGCTATAGGTCTGTGTGTATATTTTGTCACTATTTTATTATTACTTGGAAATATTTTTTTTTACTATCACATGGCAACACTACAGAAGTCATTTCTGAGGTGCCTTGCAGGACCCGACCTTAGGGAAAATGATTTTCCCTGGTTGAATCCCAACTACCCTGGCGATGCTAGTCTATCTACGTGTGGTTTTCTTGATAAGAATGAGGGTCTGACCAAGTCACAGTGACCGGGTTAAAATTTGAAACTTTCTCTGTTAAATTAACAAAGATGATCACTGACAAACTGAGTATTTTCATGGTTTCTTAAAAACCTATGCTTTATAACATACCTCAAAGATTACCAAAGTTGCTTCTTAAATTAAGATTAATAAACACATATGGAGACATCAGTTAATAAAATTTGAACTTGTTATGTGTATACTGGATGCCAATAAAACACAAAATGAGTTGTAATTTTCTTTTTCTGCTTAAAACAAAACTAGAAAGTGTACAAGGGTCTGCACTCTTTAAAATCTGTACAAAAATAAAACCCAGAGATTCTCAGTTAACAACGGTACTGGAGAAGCCTGCTTCTTGCTGCTCTCTAGCAATCAAGGGAATGAACAAGTTGGAAAAAATCAACAGCTCTGGGAGCAGACAACGGCCTTTAAGGGAAGGTAGACGAATTTGGGCGCGGTATATCCGTACCAGCTCCCAGCGCCTGTTGCTGGCGTCCGAGAGCAGGCTGGCCGACCCAGTCTCACGTAGCTGGAATTCCTCGGGCTCTCTGTATTTATGTCTGCGCGTCTCGCCTGCACACCGAGGGCTCCGGCGGCGCCGTCGGCAGGCACCGGCGGGACTAGTCTAGGGATCCGGTCCAGCCTGCGCCCCGGGGGTTGACATTCCCGCGGCCGGGGCGGGGTCTGGCTGGGGAGGGCGGGACCTGGCCAGAGGGGCGGGGTCTGCCCGGCGGGCGCGCACGTGCGGGCGGGCGGGCTTCCCCGGCGCCGGGGGCGGGGCACCCGGAAGCACGCGCCGACTGGCGGAGCCGGCCGGGGCGGCGGGGAGTGCACCGGGGGGGCGCGCCGCCCGGCTGGGCCGGCCGTGGTCACAGGTGGGCGGCTGCGGCGAGGGCGCCGCTGAGCCGAGCCTGGGTGTCCAGACTCCTGCCCGTGCCCCAGGCACCGGGATCGGGAGACGCCGGTCTTCCGCCCCTCGGTCTCCGCCCCTTCGGCGGAACCGCACCTCCGTCGGAGGACAGGTAACTTGCCTCCAAGGTCATTTTCCAGGCTGGCGACGCTGGCGGCTGCCCACGTCCTGCCGAGTGCGGGGGCAGGCGGGGCGCGCCCTGCGCGGGGCTCGGAGAAGCCGGCTGGACTGCGACCTCGAGGATCCGGGGCCGGGGGCATTTTCCCGAGCCGGTTGGCGGCCCCAGCTGCGGGGCACCTCCGCCGGCCCTGGCGAGGGTTCCTCGCCCTCCCCGCGCCTGGAGGGTGAGTTGCCACCGCGCCTCGCCCTGGGCGGGCCCGCTGGGTGCGCCCGGCCCACGCCCGCAGGTGAAGTCCCCGCCCGCGCCCTGCTGTCCCGCCGCGCGGCTGGCCGTCGCTATGGGAACGGCTTGTGCCCAGAAGGTGTCTGTCGTGGACAGGAGTCGGGGGTGATGGGCAGCTGGACCCCTGTCTGATGTTGCGGACCCACAAAAGCCTTGGGAAAACGAGAACACCCTCCCCCTCTTCTCATTTTTGGTTGTTCAGGCGTTGGCGTTGATCAGAGAAGAGTGGATGTGTTTACAAGATGTGAGCTGTGTTCTGTCCACCTCTACCTTCTGAGGGCTTCTCACACTTCACGGTGACAAGTGTGAAACCGAAGGGCAGTATGAAGCCGGTGAAGAAAAAGAAAACCGAAGAACCAGAATTGGAACCCCTGTGCTGCTGCGAATACATAGATCGAAATGGGGAGAAGAACCACGTGGCTGCTTGTTTGTGTGATTGCCAGGATCTCGATGAAGGCTGTGACAGGTAAGAAGAACGGCCTTTCCTGATGCTGACCCCGCCGGTGCTTTTGAGAACTGCCGTGTATGTACTTTCATCGTCACCATCAACAGCGTTAGATTTTGCTCTTAATTCAGTAGAACCGAGGGTTTAAAATTGAGAGTCTGGCATGGTAAGCAGGAGGATTTTATAGAGAGATTATGCTAGAATGCTTAATTATCTAGCTGGGTTTACTGGAATATTACCGTTTTTCATTTAAAGAGAAGATGATGAATAGAATAGGCAAGTCAAGGACTGTGGCATGTTAAATACATAAAAAATGCAAGCCAGCCAGATCTGTAAGTCCAAAATGAACATATCAGTTCCAGCAAGTTTTTACATTCTTAGTGGTCTTTAATTAGACTCATTGGTTGCACTTGGTCCCAGAGGGCCTGGCGTTGAAAGAGCGTTTCTTCTGTCGTTTCAGCAGGAAGGTGTCTCCCCCGTACACCGTCTGGTACACAGTTTTGAGAACAAACAGCAGTGCTGGCTAAATGGGATCGTTTTGGGCTTTTATCTCCACCATTGTCTCACTGTTGGGAGTATCAAAAAGATAATTTTTAAGATTAATGAAAAATTATGCATCAAACAGTAATAAACTGGTTATAAAAACTGGGTTTAAAAATTGTGTGAGAAGCTTAATGTGGGAAAAATAGAGATGTTGGGAACTTGGTTTTCTCATCAATTACTTCTGGCAGCTGGCTGCAGTGGTGCTCACCTGTAATCCCAGCTACTGAGGAGGCTGAGGCAGGAGGATGGCAAGTTTAAGAACAGATTGGAGAATTTAGGAAGACTTTATCTCAGAAAGTAGAGGTTAGGGTGGGAATGTAGCTCAGAGATAGAACACCCCTGCATTCAATCTCTAGTACTCTCAAAGGGAAGAAAAATCATTGCACCTAGAAATTGTTGATTTAAGAGTTTGATGCATTCATGTAGCCATGAAGCCCACCCTAGGGACCCCTGTGATCTTGTATCAACCTTGACTCCTACAAACTGTTCCTTCATAATTCTTCATTGACCATGTCCTTAGTCTCCCCCCAACCCCAGTGACAGAGTCTCACACTAGCACAGATGGGCCTTGAATTCTGTATAACCCAGGCTAGCTTCAAACTCAAGGTGATCCTCCTGCCTCAGCCTCCCAAGTGTTGGGATTACAGGTGTGCACCACAATGCCTGGCTGGTATCTTTAAATATAGGTTTGTTTTTTTTTTTTTTTCAGACTTGCTAAAATTCTTACTGAGAAAATGGAGCACTTTGCTGTAATGATGGAGAAATGATTCTCTTTCCGTAACTGCGGTCACTGAATACCACAGCTTTTCCATTAGCTTTGCTAACTTTTCCTCCCTCCCCACCTTGAGAGTGACTATCCCGTGAGTTCTCCCCTCTACTCTCTCCCTCCGCGCCCTGTGTCTCCGGAGAGGAGCTTCCCACACCCCGCTGTCCCTGCAGCGCTGCATGCCTCCCTGTGAGTGTCTCCCACTCACTCCCAAGTTTAATTTTACTTTTTCAAACTGTTCAGATTCAAAGTTAGGTTAGACTCTGTCTTTCCTTAAGAGATCTATTCAGTCTATTCAGGCTGTTATGCCAGAGCACCTTCAAATAGGGGATTTGTAAATGACAGAAATGTGTAGCGCACAGTTCTGGAGGCCGGGATTAGTCAGGGCTCTGTCCTGACACCCTCGTCATCTCCTGAGGGTTCCGCCTCTTGTCCTGTGCATGGAGGATTAGGTTTCGGTGTGTGATGGGCCGTGGCATTCTACTCCTGGCCTCAGAGATTACGTCCTCAGATACATTCACTCCATCCCACCAGCTTCAGAGGTGTTTGCTTTTCCCAGCATCGACACTAAGGGTCTTAAGTGCGGAGCGTGGTCTAAATATTGTCACCTGTGTCAGATGTAGGTAAGACTCAAGGACATTCCCTCCCAAGGTGGACTTTTCCCCGACTATGAACCTGTGAAATAAATTATTCCAAAATACAGTAGTGTGACATACACAGAATAGATGTTCCCACCCTGGAAATGAGAGGATGTATCCCTGACTGGACATCCCACCCTCCAGACACACTGAGACAGTGCTTGTTTTCCCTGTCTCACGGCCCACACTGTGGCTCTGCTGGGTTGGAATAGATGCCCACACTCTGCCTGGCTAGCGCTGCAGGGTGAACTCTCAGGGAGCCCAGCTGTGCCAGGCATTGTGTCAGTGTGGTCTCCGTGTCCCCAGGGCTCCCACAGCTCCTGTGTTGCTCCGCTGGGCACAGTGTCCTACTGCTCTTTGAATGTTTAGTTTCTCCTTCCTTTTTGATATAGTACATTGTGTCTGTTCTCACATTTTACTCCGGCATTCAAGAGAATCCATGCAGCACCTTGAACACTTCTAGGATTTCTTCTACCACAGGCCTGTATTCTACGAGTAGAATCTTAAGGGGTTTCTGAGTTGAGGCTTTGTCTACCCCTCCTGTATGAGCCCTACCACAATCGCCCTTGATGGTAGGTTCCCACAACAAAAGCTTTTTGCAGCTTGCCCTTCAAAGCTTTTCCAGCCTCTGTCCATTACCCTGTTTGGCTTCTTCCACATGTTTAGGTTTTGCTATAGTTGCCTGCATACTTCTTAGTGCTAATTTCTGCCTTAGTCTTGAAGTGCTATAACAGAGGACCTTAGACTGGAGAATTGATACGTGATGGAAATTCACTGCTCACAGTTGTAGGAGGATGAAGGCTCCTGGCACACAGGGTGACAGGCGAAGACACCTCTGCTCTGGGGATGGAGCTTTGCTGCGCTCTTGTGTGGTGGGAAGAGTGAATAAGCCCCCTTGGCCCCATAAGGGTGCTCAGCCCTTCAAGAGGGTTCTGATCACCTGAAGGCCTCAAATCTTCTTGTCTTCCCTCCCTCCTCCTGCCTGTTTCTCTTCTTCCTTTCCCCCTTCCTGTGTTCGCTCCTTCTCCTTCTTGTCCTTCCCCACTGTTTTTGGTGGTGGGGTCGAGTTGTGTTGGTATGGCTCAAGCTGAAGCCATTCTCCTGTGTCAGCCTCCTGAGGAGCTGGAACTACAGCAGCCCCGTCTTTCAATACAAATGTACTGGGGATTAGGTTTCCAAGGACACATTAGGGAGGAACACAGTCCTTCAGACTAGTGCATAGCCTGAGTGTGGGAAAAGGCTGGCAGGTGCCAGTCTTTCCAGCAGTCAGTTACATGCCTCTGTCTAGTTTTTTCCTCCATCCTGCTTGTGAAGACCGCTATTGATGCCACTTGTGTACTCGTGGGCCTTAGCAGCTTTTGTGCTGCACGCATTTCCCGTCACTGCAGTGCCTCTCTTTGCCTCCATCATGCAAATGCTAGCTGATGGTCAAGGTCAAGCGCAGGTCACAGCTTTTTCAGTAAAATCCTGTTGATTACTCCACCTAGAAATGCCCCTCTTCTGGGTACTCATCATTATTTGATCCTAAAAATTCATCGAATGATTTTTGTTGCTTTGTACTTTATCCAGTACTTTTAAAATTTTCATGTTGTCTGCACAACTACATGGTATATTATTTTGAAGTTCTTCGACTTTTAAATTTCTAAACAGTGTCTTTTTGTACTCATGAAAAAAACAATACATAGGGGCCAGGGATTTAGCTCAGTGGTTCCAGTGCCTGCCTGGCAAATGCAGGGTCCCAAGTTCAAACCCTGATAGAAAACAAAACATGAATCTGAGAAGCTCAAGCTTAGTAGTAAGGAAATAGGATGCTTGGCCTTTGATCTCTAATGATCATTTGCTCCTCTGTTTAGCACTCACTGTTGTTTTTACACGTTTTTCATTCAAGCAAACCTGAAATACCTTCTCTCTCTGCTCTTTCTGGATAGATGGTTCACGTGTAAATCAGTACAGCCAGAGACTTGTGAAAGAATCATGGATACGATTGCTGATCGCCTCCGGATTCCTTGGCTTAGGGGAGCCAAGAAGATTAACCTTAGTATTGTCCCTCCGCTCGTGCTGCTGCCCGTGTTCCTGCATGTGGCTTCCTGGCATTTCCTGCTGGGGGTGGTGGTTCTGACCTCGCTCCCCGTGCTGGCACTGTGGTACTACTACCTCACGCACAGAAGGAAAGAACACACTCTGTTTTTCCTGAGCCTCGGACTGTTTTCTTTGGGCTACATGTACTATGTGTTCCTGCGGGAAGTGATCCCCAAAGGGCGCGTGGGGCCCACTCGCCTGGCTATCGTTACCTGTGGGCTGTTCCTCATACTCTTCGCCTTGTATAGAGCCAAGAAGGATCCAGGCTACCTCAGCAACCCAGCAAGCAATTACAGATCCCTCGGCAGCAGCCAGATGGAATGCCCGAGCAGAAAGGGGCAGGAGAAGCCCAAAGCGTTCCCTGGAGCCGATCTCAACAACCGCACCGGAAAGGACGAGCCGAAGAGCTCCTCCAGGATGCTGGCCGGAAGCCCCACCAAGGTGAAGGAGGACTGGTGTGCCAAGTGCCAGCTGGTGCGACCAGCCCGGGCATGGCACTGCCGGATCTGTGGCATCTGTGTGAGGAGAATGGATCATCACTGTGTCTGGTATGTTGGAAAAATTTAGAGGCCTGGCACGTGTGAATTCACGTACGACTCCAGCCATATTTGATCTCTCCTTGTGCTGTCTTGAGTTTCCTCTATTTCCCAGCTTTACACCTTGTAGATATTTGTGGGCTGTTAGGATCTTCCCACTTAGTCATCCGTTTTTTGGATTTCACAAATTTAGTTCTTTCAGTCATTTCCTGAAGGAGAATAACGGAAAAGTGTTTTTTTTTTTTTTTTTTTTTGCACGTTTTTTTAAAAACTGCTCTTATTTCTTCTGAATTGACTGATCTGTTTTTTTCAAAAGATGTTCTCATTATAAATGTACTTCTCTGTGCTATCCCTTTGTAGGCATAGTCCCGGAAAGTGTTCCTTGTTTTTAGGTAACCCCTCTTTTCCTCTTGCTAGACATCCTTAATCTTTTTTGATGCCACTCGTACCTTCCACTGTGAGGAGGTGAGGCCCTGCAGGTAATTTTTTATTTGGTTATTGCAGAGGGATGGGCTTTGCACTTCCAATTGGTCACTGACAAAGGAGGACACATAAGGCCCATCGGATGCAGAGCACCATGTTTAATGATAACGTTGCAGCTTGAACGAGTGACTCTAAAGGGAGGGTGATTATTCAGATGCGAATTCTGTGTGGTACAGGCAGCACCATGCTCTGAAGGTAGTCGTGATCAATGAATTAAGCCTGTTGGGCATATGAATGTCCCTTTAGGAGGGGACGTGGGAGAGGGCAAGGCGCATGTAGGACTGGGGCCATGGGAGTGACGACACCTTACTGCACGTGTGCTGGCCCTCTTACAGATACAGGCTGCAGAGGCCTCGCTGCCTCCCTGAGTGAGAGCTTCTCTGTTCACGTGAGCGTCCTGAGGTGCACTTGAGAGGCCGCCTGGCCATGACGTAGGGCTGCGGGTACCTGACCGACAGCCTGCGTGTTTTCTATCCCACACTATGGTTCTAATTTCTATGAGCCCCCTCATTAATATCTTATATACTAAATATATATTTTCTTATACTCTGTAATACTCAGGTTGTCCTTTTTTAAGACTATTGTGTATCTTCCTTACCATGGTGATGCTTCATACTGATAATACTAATATTTAGGGGGAAGGGCTAGAAATGGAGCTCGCTGGAGGAATGTGTGCTCAGCACACATAAGGTCTGAGTTTAATCCCCAACACACAAACACAAATTTAAATAAAATTTAATATATATCTATATGTGTATGTATGTAAATATATACGTGTATATATGCACATATAAACATACATGTATACATGCATGCATACATACATATATATGCATACATACATATACATATATATATATATATATATATATGAGAACATGGTTTGTGGGTCCTTTTATTTAATCTTATCCTTCAACTAACAAGGATTTCAGTCTGTAAAGAGCAGTGAATATAAGATTGCTTCTCTTGGTAGACAAATTGTTAATTCTCTAACACTGAAAAAAATAAGTGAACTTACCATTTAGTGACTGAAGTTCGTACTACTGTATTCCTATTTTAAAAGCTTTCATTATATGAGTTACATAAAGATCTTTTAAAAACATATTTCTTTTCTCCCTCCAATGCTGTTTTGAGGATCAATAGCTGTGTTGGAGAATCCAATCATCAAGCATTTATACTTGCTCTTCTGGTCTTCTTGCTCACTTCGGTGTATGGAATCGTGCTCACCCTGGATACCATCTGTAGAGACAGAAGTGTCTTTACGGCTCTCTTCTACTGCCCTGGAGTTTATTCAGACTACAGGTGAGATATGTATTCACAGTCAGCAAGGTAATCAGGTTGCCCTTGATAGGGGCTGTTATCTGCTCCTAGGTTAGGCAGACCGCCTGTGGGGATGCTAGGCATCCCTGAAATTGCTGACAAAGTGGTGCAGTGATTGTGTTTTTCCAGGATGATATCAAAAAGATCATTGAACATTAAAAAATGAGAAAAAACTGCTTTACAGATAGGCCCAAGCTTCATCAGGGAGAATCTCAGAGCTGGATGCCTACCTACTGTGTGCCCAGGTAGCATTATAGCCCTTTGAGAAGTGCTCACTGTCGCTGTACCTTTCTTTTCTTTTTTACCTCTCATGTTTTTTTCCTGTTCTACTTTTTCTTTTTTAACCATCACTCATGATTACTGTGGTATCGAGGTCAAATTTCCTGAGCACTGATGGGGGTGCCCGTTTATATTTTGTGATGATTTCCATGCACTTACAAAGGCAGGATTCTCAGAAATGGCCTAGTTGCCTCTACTCTGGACAGCCCCCTGCACTCAGGCCTGCCTATGTCTTTGTGGGTTTTGTGTTTTGAGACAGAGTCTCACTTTGTAATTCATGCTGGCCCTGAGATCACTGTAGCCCAGGCTGACCTCGAACTCAGGGCAGTTCTGCCTCTGCCTCCCGAGTGTTGGGATTACAGATGTGTGGCACCACGCCCAGCCTCGCCCATGTTCTTTATTCCCTTTTATCTGCTGGTCTCTGACATGGGTGCTCCGTGTGTCTGTGGCTCAGTCCTTTTTCTTTTTTTTTTTTTTGAGACAGGGTCTCGCTTCGTGGTTGAGCCTGGCCCTGAGCTCAGCTTCCAACTCATCTTCCACAGCAATCCTCCTGCCTCTGCCTCCCAAGTGCTGGGATTACAGGCGTGAGCCACCATGCCCGGCACTGTGGTATGTGGTACTGGTTGCTGCTAGGCGTGAGTCTCCACACCCAGTATTGTATGTGGTTACCGGAGATCAAACCCTGGCCTTTGCGCTTGCAAGACAGGCGCCGGAACCACTGAGCTAACTCCCTGGCCCCCTCCTTTTTCTTTTTTGGTGTTCTTCATTTTCAGAACCATTCTCTGCTTTCTCTGCCTAGTTTGCCTGGTGGTATTTGCTTTTATTAGTCTATTGACTAACCTCTAGGACATTTATGGGCATTGTTAGAACAGATCAGTCTTCCTCCTGGGGCTAAGGTGCTTTTCTAGACATGTGAGAGTCCAGTTGGTTGTGAATCACCCAGTACTGTGAGTAGTCATTGGTGTAAGTGAATGGAAGGACTCATGTCACTTTCATCTAGGTGGTGATGTTACTGAATGTAATCATCTCTCAATCTCTTTCAGCCTTACAGATGGATTTATTTCCAACAAACTTCATTAGCAAATGTTTGAGTGACAGTAGTGAGATGGCAGGCACTGGTCAGCAGGCCCTGCTCACCATCTCTTTGGCGAGCCCACTTGCTTTCCTGCCCTCTGCGAATCTGGTTTTAGGTAGCTATTTGGAAAGGTAATGATTTCCTACAGATCTTTTCAGTAAAGGGCATGTAGTGTTGAGAGTTACCATCTGTCTTCATCAGAATTGGACTGTAAAAAAAAGAAGACTAAAACTTGAATGTTGATCCCAGGTCCAGCGGTCAGGTTCCTAGAGAACATTTCCAGCCATCACTCAGTATCGTTGTTCTCATGAGTTAGGTTCAGTTAGGATCAATGTGCCTCATTCAGTAAATGGGTTCAGTCCTCTTATATCAAGCATCGTGGTGCCTGTGTAGAGGATACAAAATGTAAAGGCCATAAGAGAGGCACCAATAATTATAAAACACAGCATGTTAGTTCTCATACTTGAACTTTAATGTGGTTATTGTTCAGTGTTTTGAAGATAAATAACCTTCAGTTTAGAAGATGAAGGAGATGCCTAAGTCTATAGTAATTATAATTAGGTTTGTTGGCATATTTTGTAATCCCAGCACTCAGGGAGGCTGAGGCAGGAGGATCACAAGTTGTAGCATAGCGTGAGCAATTTAGTGTGCCTGTGTGAGATCCTGTCTCAAGCAAGAAAGAAAGACGCAGTTTAAAGTGAAGGCCCTGCGTTCAATCCCCACTCTGGGTGACACCCTTGTGAATGTACCAGATGGCGGCAGTCTTGACCAGCCCTTTCCCCTTCGCAGCTCGGCTCTGTCCTTCACCTGTGTGTGGTACTCTGTGATCATCACCGCGGGCATGGCCTACATCTTCCTGATTCAGCTCATAAACATCAGCTACAACGTGACCGAGAGGGAGGTTCAGCAGGCCCTTCGGCAGAAGACTGGGCGCCGGCTCCTGTGGGGGCTCATCGTGGACACTGGCCAGTACAACAGGGGCTTCCTGCGGAACTGGCACCAGTTCTCCACCCTGGGCTCACGCTCCTTCCCCCACCCTGCTGAGGACATCGTCTGAAGTGCCTTCCGCGCAGCTCTGAGGGCGGCTCCTCCGTCCGACTCCTTGCCATGCTACACTGAAGTGTCCACGTGGAATGTTCGTCTCTGTCCCCAGTTTCTTACTGGGGGTCTAGAGCCATGCTCAGGTTTGGAAACTGGACTGGAGAGAAGCTCATTTTTCTGACTTCGCCACTTAAAGAGTTTCTCCTATGGAAGCATAAAAGTAGAGCCATTTCTTTCCAGTCACCTTATTAATTGATTCAGTCAACAGAGGTTGAAAAGGATGTGGATTGCTAATGCACAAATGGACGGAAGCAGCTCTGGTCCATTCATATGGGGGAAAGTTTTGGCTTAGGATCATTTCTAGCCCCTCTTTCAATTATTAATAGCCATGTGACTCTTTGTTGAGTCACTCTCCTGAGTCTCAGGTCCGTCTGTGAGCTGGGGTACTGGTGCCTGGCCTCGCTGCCTCGCAGAGCCGGCGCGAGGTCACATGAGGGACAAGCAGTGTGGAAAGCGCTACCACACGCGGGGAGCCCTGGAAGTATGAAGTATTATTAGGAAATCCCAAGACTGAGCAAAAGGGTTTGTAGGTCAGAATATTGAAGCCAGTTTTATTAGGGTCATTAGATTTCAGCACATGGTGAACTGCATAGCAGTGAGAATCCTTCCTCAAGGGTTAGATGTGAACTACTGTCACAGGAATGGAGGTGACAGGATGGGTTGAAGCGAGTCATCTGACCTGAAAGGACGGTTGGTCACAAGGATAAAGGCAGTTGTCAGTGTAATGTGAGAAAATTCCTGTCAGTGGTCATGAGTTTAGGTGACGGGTTCTTAACATCTGTTTATGTACCTTTTGGATGTACTGTAACCAACTCCGGTAGGCATTAATGTTTCTCCTCTTTCCATGTCCCCCTTGGTAAGGTGCTAGCACACTCGTGATGGCGGCTGGAAGAGGAGCGGACACGCCTGCAGGAACACTTTACTCTCTCCGGGGTGGGGAAGCTGATTAGTATCAAGGGCTTGATTTTTTTGTTCATGTAAGTATTTCTGATGCTATCAGTTTATAGCACTAAATTGCAAAAAATCAGTCTCGTGGCATTCACATTACTCCGGCCTGAACTTTCTTCAGAGGTGATTGACGCCTTCCCACTTAACTTGCACATTACTTCTCATTCACCCTCCTTACATAAAAGTATCTCATCAGGAGAGAAAAAACAGGGTACGTGTGATTTCTGTGAATTAATGAATGACTGTTCTTCCCTTGCCCTCTCCCAAATAACAAGTTGTTGCTTTAATCATATCTTAAAACTGAAAATATATATTGGATTAAATATTTATCTAGAATGGGTTATTCTGCCATACAGTTTCAGATGGGGAAAAATACCTTCTTGAAATGGTTGGTTTCATACGTGTACTGCTTTACAATTCCAAAGATAATTCATGAGTCTTTACATTTTCCTTAGCTGGTTGCTTGCTACAGGGAAGACAGTGCAAGCTTTTTCTGTCAGTCTGTGCATGCTGCATTAGCTGTGGATTTGTAAGTGCCGAGAGGAAACACTGCTGCTTCCTGCACTTCTGCTCTCTGTCACTAAGCGGGGCTGTCCCTGGCACAGCCGTCATGGTTTTTAGTTGTGGCCCTCCCCAGGGAGGAGTTGTTTAAGGAACGAGAGGCTCCGTATCCTACTGGGATGAGCCTCGCAGCAAGCCTGGGGATGTCAGCAGACGCTGTGGTTTCTACGGTCATGCCCTCTCCTCGGCACACAGTCAAATATTCACTTAGAATTAAAGTTGGCTCTGGTACCTCCGAATTCTCTCTGCATAGGCTTTTAGATCAGAGAAATGGTAATAATGTCAAGGACAGCATATGCAGGCAGAAATTGGTAGGTTTCATCTCTCTCAAACACCAGCTGTACAGCCAACTCTGACTTCTAGCAATTGATAATAAAGTCATAGAAACATTAGTGTCATCACTGCCGTTGGCCAGATCCTTGACAGCAATCCAGATGTCATGTGAGGAAGCCGAGCAGTACAAAACGACAGGAACCACTGGGGAGAATCAGGAAGGGTCGCTGTCTCCGCACAAGGCTCCCTAACAGGTTGGCTCAGTAAGGCAACTCAGTCTCCCTTGTTTGGATGGGAGCGGCCCGCATATTATTCTGACAGTTGAAATTACAATGCTTATTTTAAGTTCCTTGAACCCTCACTGTTGGCACTTTACAGAAGAAAACTCAGGCCCGGAATTTTTTTTTTAAGCCTTCCGAAGTGTTTGTACCAAAAGGACAAACAAGGGGGGCTGTGTGTGTGCATTGTTTACCTTGGCTCTGCCACATGCTTGGTCTAGACTCCTAGATTTTGAGCCTTTGTAATGATCTGGAGCTTTGTGAGGGATTGTGTGACAGTGCTCAGTTCTCTCCAGAGGTCAGAGGAATCTTCTGTGGAAGTCCTGATCAGATAAGACCTCTGAATGAACTGCCCCACAGAAACCTAAGTGGCGGTGGGAGCGAAGGATTTCCCTGCAGCCCCTCCCCTCGGTGTGGTCGCAGACAAGCCGGGCCCTTGTCCTGGCCCACATCCTCAGCCTCTGTCAGGAGACTGACTGGATGTGGAGCCCAGCAAATTACCTGTATCTCATTCCTGGCGCTCATGTTGCCAGCACGCCATGATGTCCTGTCCTAGGGAGGAAGAGTGAATCTATGTGGAAGATTCAGGGGAGAAACAGTTAAAAGTCAGGATTGGAAGAAAAGAGAGAAGGAAGCTTCAAGTATCTACGAAGTACTGTAGGTACTGGGGGCTCCTGAGGTGAACGGACCACTCAATGCCTTTTTCTTGGGTTACTCTGTCGCTAAAGATAAAGCCTTACTTGTGTTGTCAGGACCATGTGCTGCCTATTTCACCTCCACCACAGATGTGTTTGTGTCTAGGGTATCACAGATCTTTGTTCTCCAAGTTATGTTTTCCTTCGGTGAATGAAGGGATTGTTGTCTTCCACTGTACCATCTGTCTAGAAGAAAAAATGCTACAAACTTTCTCTTATGCAATAGTCCTTGTTACTTCTAATATTTTTAGCAAGAGAAAATTTTCTATATTAGAATCTTTCACTGCCAAAAAACACAATGCCAGTAAGATTCTACGTAATACTGAGCATCTGCTTCGCAGACTTAATTCTTTTGGGTAGGACATTAGCTTTTTATTACAAAGCTAAACTAATAGAAGCAAAAGTAAAACATCTCGAAGCACAGTTTTAACCAGGATGTGTAAAAGTGAATGTTTTGTGATATTTAAGGGTCTCTACATAAGTAGGTCTATATGATGCAACTTCATTTTAGCCATATTTTAGTAACCTGGATTTTGAAAAGGAGCGTTTTCTCAGTGCATGAGAAAAGACTCTTGGTTGAGGCACCTGTTGGAAAATTAGTTTTCTCAGCAGCAACTTGCCAAGTGTGCCGTTTATATTATACACTGTCAGGCAAAGCAGGGGCAGGTGAAAGCTATGCTCACCTGAACAAGAATCAGAGGAGCTGTGTTCTTGGGATCACTATGGACTTTGTGCCCCCTGCCCACTTCTCTGTGCTGCAGCTGGCACTGAGTATCTCACTGTAGTGTTAGCAGCAAGCCAGAGACCTGGCAGTTAATGGAGACAAGTTTCCTAGAGGCTGCCTTGACTGTTTCCAAGTTGGGCTTGAGACTTATTCATACTCTAGCCTTCCTGATGGCACTTTTCACCTCTAGAAGTTCACATGCAAAAGTCAAAGCTTTGAAACCAGAGTGAGGCTGTTCTAATCACCGACGCAACTAGAATCATGTGCTCCTTTGAGTCAAGCCACCGAAAAGATACCCCGGCGCTTGAGAGCTCCACTTGTGACCTCATGGTCTAGGTGATGTGATGGTTTCAGTTGTCAGAGCTTAATTATTAAATATTAACTTCAATATTTAATGTAATTGGCCTGACAACATTAAAGGGTTTTCCAGAGCTAATGTGAAGGCTGTGGACTAAATGTTTTGCACTGTTTTTACATTTGTATTCATGTTGTCTTATCACCTCAGACTCAAACACAAAGCCTTTTAAGTGGAGATTTTACAAATAACTGCCACTTGTATAAAATAATGTCCTGTGACCAAGTTATTCAAACGGAAAATAAAGTGCTTTCTTTAAGGAACATACTTGGTGTTGCTTGGTACGTCATTTGTGTTCTTTTATTTGAAGAAAGCAGCATTATAGCTGTCCTCCTGCCTCTCTGCTGCCTTTTTGTCCCCATCCTGTGGGCCTGACCCTGGCCCTAAATGTTATCTTCCTGGTGGTCATTTTCTTCTAGTTTTGCGGATCAAGATACTGCTAATCCAGGCATTGTGTTAGCAGTCATGTTTTAAAGCACATCTTCATGACTGTCCAGCAAGAGAAAGCACCAGATTCTTTTTCCTCATAGCTCTTTAGAAGGTTCTAGAAATAGATAAAGTCTGGCCCAATCGGAATGGACTGCCAAAGATACTTGAGGTGAGGCAAGAATAAAGCTTTTGTTTTATGAGATTTATTTAAATGCATGGCATGTTTGTTGAAGGCGTTTACTCTTCCCTGTCTACAGGACTGCCATTTCTGTTGGGACTTAAGAATAAGCAGTAGTTCAATTGGAAAGAGATTCAGTATGAATTCCTTTCACTCCCATTTCTTTAGTGACCATTAGTTTTAAAAACACTTGTGGTTTGGGATGACAGCAGTATAATCAAAGGAAAAACTGTCTATTGGGGAGATTACTGGACAAGTAAAGTTCAATGTGGGTGTTTTATATTTTATCACATATTTTTGTGAAAAATAGGCCTAAGTCATTTTGGTGGTAGTAGAAGAGGTAGCCCTTTCAGGAAATACAAGACAGGAACAGCTATCTTTATTTGAAAAACTGCAGAATTTTATTTTACCAGTTTAGATCTCTCACATCAGTAGTTAGCTCCAGGGTACAAAGACCTTTTCACTTTACTGTGTGTATTTCTAGACTTGAATATGTTACAATAAAGCATGCTTTTTGTAATGAAAAAAATTTTTCCTAGCAGGTTATTCTCAAGATAATTCACAGCAGAGAGCATGTTATCACTCTGTAGCACTTTAAATATTAAAGTCCTTTTTCAGGTCAAAATAAATACCTCACTATGTAGATCAAACCCAGGAAGACAAATCAAATGGTTTATTTAGAAGTTGCAACTTACCAGGTATTTTAATGACTTGCAGGGATGTCTTTGATAGTTACTAGCTTCTGAGGTTCCCTTCCTAGCAGGACCACTGGTGCCCCTGTTTGAAATCTGGATAAGCTACCACCATCTGCAGCATCTGTGCACAGTAGCTTCGATACATGGTTTGGTCTCAGGAGTGACAGGACAGGCCCTGTAGGCTGCCTGATGCTGAGGTGCGAGCACACTGGCCCTCCTGTGAGTACCCACCCTGCACCTCTTTTCCTAAGCACTACTTTCTGTTTGTCCTGTTTTGAGTCTTACTTAGTAACTCACAAGGAGCCTTACTTAGTAACTCACATGTATAGAGATACATGCTTCGCCTCCCAAGCTCCGGCAGGCAGTCACTTGTCTTTCAAGTCTGCTGTGCTCAGCGTACATGCTGCACACTTGAAGAGTGGTACTCTACGCTGAACCTTTGGATGGTCCCACTGTCTGAATGAGAGCTGCGGTGAAGCGAATTCAAGAAGTACAGATTCCCAAAAGAATTCGTATGGCCCAAGAAGTACCTCAAAATAAACCACCTAATGTTAGGTATTTGAATAGGTAAAGCAGATACATCCTGAGTCCATCCAGAGTCTCGTCCTAAGGAATGCATGTCTGTGTTTACTGGCCTATCGAACATTTACTCGGGGCCGAGGTTCTGATGGCTGTCTGAGCACAGCAGTCACAGTGGTGCCAGCACCTGGAAGTCGGGAAGAATTTCCGCTACCCTCCTGCGGAGCTGCTCGCGCCTTTCTTCTTTTACTCTTTCCTCTTTCATCAATTTTACAAACTTCTTCCATGTCTGAAATACGTAGCTGAGAATCTTTCTTTAAGAATGAAGAATAGGGCGGGAAGAAGGTGAAATAGTATGGAAAAGTTAGCATTCCAGTTGAAGTAGTTAATTTTATTAAAGTAACTGAATAAAACAGTATAGAAAACACACTTGGGTTTCACACGGTGGGAAATTCTACGGAGAAAACATTGAAGGATGACAGTGACATTTCCTAACATGGCAGGGAAAGTCTCTCTAAGGAAGAATTTGGGCAGGGCCTCTAGTGACCTTGATCCTGCAGTTTATGAGACACTCCTTGCTTGATCTGACCACAGCCTGTATGTTATGTCCAAGCCAGGATTTGTGATACTGGCAAAGGTATGGGCAGCCCTGGTCCTCGGGGCAAAAGACAACAGAAAAGTGCATGGAACACGTGGCAGAACTGCTGGCATCAAGAACACATGTGAGAAGTCTATTGGTTACCTCAGCATTAATAGAAAGTCTGAGATCTCAGTTGAGAAGAAATGTGCTACCCTCCACATGTTGGAGCATAGAGGTGGAGGGTTGCATGTCAGAGCTGAGTGACTGCGGTCACAGGGAGCGTGATGCCTACTACAGCAGAGGGATGTCCAGGTGAGCCTCACAGACCTGCCCAGGCAGCCGTCCAACCAGACAGTTCCATTATGGTGGACGGGACCGTGGCAGAGGCACCGGCTAGCAGGTGAGCAGGTCTGGGTTTCTTAAGGACATGGGGTCTTAGTGGAATTCTAGTGGGGTAAAGAAAAATCCTTCCCAGAAGAGGGCAGGACTTGAGGAAAGGGAAAGAAGCAAGAGTAACGCAGTATGTGAGGAATTCCAAGAGGAGTGATGATGTTGAGACTAAAGTAGAGAGCAGTGAGGATGTTTTCACAACGAGACACAGGGATGAGATTTGTTATAGCCTCTTAACCAGTTAACGAAGCTCTGAATACATCTCAGTCCTCGATCATTTTGTGGCTGTTGGGTGTTTCACGTTTCAGATAATGTTGATTTTTGTGGGTGGAAGTCTTACTTGGGAAGAAAACCCAGAAATGTTCCATGGATGAAACTGCTTCATTGCTTTCAGTATGTATTCATCCAGGCCACGGTGTACAGCCTCCAGAACCTGTCTGGATCCCACTCCCAATCCTTCACTCCACCGCCCACACTACCTGCTGTTCACCTTTGCCTTCCTAGCTAGCCTCCTGTTCTCTAGCTTCTGAATTTTGGTTCCTACTGTCCTACCCTACTGAAAGGCTCTGTCCCCTGCAGTGGGAAATAGGGTTGGATATGGACAGACAGTGATGGAGGTAGGCTAATCAGAGCTGACTAACAGGCCAGGTCAGGCACACAAATACCCTGACGCAGAACGGAGCCGTGTGTGTCAGAGGAACAGAAGAGGGGGCCTGTGGGGCAGGAACGTAGTGGGCAAGGAGCAAACTGGGAAGAGCTGAAGTCACAGTTCACTGCTTTTAATCGAGTGGACACTGGCTCTCATTTTATTTCCTGATTGCCTGAATTCTTAGAACTGTTTCCTAACTTCCAACTGGAATAGGAACACTGTCTTGCTATGATAGTTTACAGTTTGCGAATGGTGAGGACAGTGGAGAAGACTGATACACCTAGAGGCTACTTTGGAGCTACCAGACTTGGTATGGAGGGCAGGGAACTGCTCTCGTTTGTGCACGTCGGGCAGTTCCCCTGTGTGCCTGCAGCTTGTCCTGGGCCTGCAGGTGGAAGTCACAACTGTCCCCAGCCCCTGGGTTGCAGGGTAGTCAGGTAAGATGGTGTGTGTCTGAAAGCCTCCAGTGAAGCCCAGTCTGTCTGTGGGGCTCACAAGCAGAAAGCAAGGGTGGGCACAAAGGATATTTAATAATACATTAAACCAAAGCAATATTAACTCTTCCTCTGAGCTGAGCACTGTATTGACTATATTACCATGTTACCTCTTTAGTCTTCACAACAAGCCCCTAATCTACCAAGGGAACTTCAGAAGGCTGCGTGGCCAGGTCACACAGACACTATTAATGAGTAATCCTTGTCTCCAAGTTTGAAAACAGAAGCATTTCATTCAAAGGCAAGTCCTTTTATACTCTGGCTTTCTGTATATTTATTTTAATTTCGACAAAATTATAATCAACTTGTTTATCTGTTCCCAGTGTCTATAAATGAAACAAAGACAATCAGTTTTTGCTAGATACACTAGCAACCTATTACCTAGAGTGCGCCCATGCACACATGAAAACAAAGTGGCCAAGAAGGACAGTGTGGACAGTGAGGAAAGGGGCATGGCCACATGTCACAACAACCTTCACATCTCACAAGGCAGAGCCTCGCTGAAATGCCTACTGCACTGAGTGATGGTCATGAGGAGTAATACCAAGTCACCAAAAAGGGACAGACTTATTCACTCTCCAAGTGAAGCACATAGTGACATTTAAAACATTTCCGTCCAATTGATTAAAATTAGGGAACAAAAACCTTCCATATATGCACTACTTTATTTCCCCAAGACACTGGATTTAAGAAGCTATGACTATATTTTAAATATTAATATGGTATGATTTTTATATAAAATTGAAAACAACGCAAAAGTGAATTATAGCTCTGAAGCTGTATACTTATGAGAAGCAAAAAAAGAAAAGCCAGAAAGCGTTCCCTGCACACGTGGGGATGGTTCACCTGTTGAAAGGGTCCTTAGCTCTGCTTCATGCACTTCGACACGTATTCCCGTTGGCAGTGCCGGAGAGGTACTGGGCTCAGCCCCCTCACTGACACTGCAGGGGCTTTACCATCTTTCCCTCACCTGTGTCGTCAGAGGCAAGCTGGGGCCTCCTCTCCGCCTGGTCTCTAGGGGGTCCTTGCACCCTGTCCTTTCAGACACATCCCAGGAGCAGGACAGACTGCAGGGCAGCTGAGAAGCCAGGAATCCGTGGGTTCGTGGGACGGAAACCTCACCTGTCACGATGCTCCACCGCAATGGCATGCTTGCTCTGAGAATCGGCCTTTACTTCCCTGGCTGTGACACACCAGGCCCTGAAAATCCTCTTCTGAAGGAAATGTGCGCAGAGTTCTCTCGCTTCTCTCTCCAGATCAGTCACGTACTGGGGACGAAGATGCAACAGAAATGAGACGAACAATATCAGCAGACAGAACAAATCAACAGTACAAATGAGACACTGAGACAAACATGCAAAACAAAGGACACTAGTGGCATAAAGAGAAAGGATTATAGCAGCCAAGAGCATATCCTTTGTGATGTATTATAAAACTGACCAAGAGAAAAGACAGGTCCAAGACTGATGGGCTAAGTTCCTAATGAAATCACGGAAGTACTTCGAGACAATATGAGGAAGTTGGTATAAACAACCAGAATGTCCATCAACAGGAGACTGGATAAAGAAAATGTGGTTCTTTTATAGAATGGAGTATTGTTCTGCCATTAAACATGATAAAATTGAGTCATTCATACTCAAATGGATGTACCTTCAAGACATTCTCATTAGTGAAATAAATGGGTCACAGATGTGTAAATATCATATCTTTTCTTTAGTATGAGAAAATGAAGTTGTAAATGAGTTCTAGTATACATAGTTGATATTGTGAAATAGAAAATATTTAAAAGGAAAGAGAGTATAGGGGTAAATAACAGGAAAAAGAATGTGAAAGTAATGAAAAAAGGAAACAAAACTTGTGTATATAGGAGTTGGAGGGTTGGAGGGTGGGTGGGGGAAGGGGAAAATTGAGAATAAAGTCGTGTCATATTCTGGTACAAACTCAATGTTGAATGTGATGATGTATATTCATTATGTACCAATAAAGATTTGAATTTTTTTTTAAAAGCTGATAGCACTATACATTAGTTTACAAACTGAGTAAAAAAAGACACATGCTTAAGATTCTATAATAAAAATTGATTTGACATTTTCAAAGCAATTAATACGGTTTGCAATATTGTTCTTGAAAAAAATGACCACAGGCATTCTGGAATCCATTTGGTTTTCTCACTGAGGGTGAAGAGAAGTGTCAAAAGTGCTCCCTCCGGCCTCACCTGTCGCCAGCTCTGAACAACTCTCCTGAGCAATCGCTGAGAATAAAACTGATTGGCCCGCACCGTCTTCCCAGCCAAACTTTCCTGGGTCCACTGGAACCAAGTCAGCAGACATTTCCTCTGCACAGCCAAAGAATGATGTGCTTCTGCCACCTATGCATTTTTTTAAAACGAGAAAAGGAAATTATTTTTTAAATTATTTACAAAAACATGTGTCGGCCTGCCAAACAATACTATGTATGACATTTAGGCAGTTATTACGGAAGAATAATCTTCTGTGTTCTGAAGCATGGCTTCTGGGCCCTGTTATATTATTCTATGTAGGTTACAGAGTGGAACCACGCATAGCCTTCCGGCGCTGAGTCCCTGCGCATCACAGTGACTGGCTGGTCTGGAATGGAATAAACCACCCTCAAAGCCACCACCTCACTTCCACTGAGTTTTGAAGTAGGTGTCTGGTGACATTCTTCGTTTCTTGTCCTGACACTCGGACCTAACAGCTTTCTCTTTATGATATACTTAACCACTGTCAACTGAGGAAATGCCAATACTTTCAATTAGCTTTGTAGAATGAACTGTAACCAGCATTAAAATTTAGATAATATCGATAAACCACAAAGCCATTGGTAGAGAAATAACATGAATAATTTAATGTCATACCAACTTGTTTTATTTTCTGTGGTACCGGGGATCGAACTCAGGACCTGTGCTTGCCAGGCAGGTGCGGAGCCAGTGAGCAACATCCCTGGCCCTTAATGTCTTACCAATTAGAAAGGCTCAGAGTGTCATTCTACCAAAATATATAATTCCAAGTTTACAGATTTAAAAAAGTGACTGTTATATTCTTTGAAGAGAAAGGAGGAAAGGAAATCTTTCTTAGTCCTCTCCAGACAATGGGACATTTTGCTTGGTCTGGTCTAGCCATCTGGCACTGTGTATACAACTGACCCAAGGGAACCTTCTAGAAGCCACATTCACTGCAATGCGACCATTCCAGGAAGACTGGCACAAACCAGCAT
Organism: Petromus typicus; assembly: GCA_004026965.1. NCBI lineage: Eukaryota > Metazoa > Chordata > Mammalia > Rodentia > Petromuridae > Petromus > Petromus typicus. The sequence continues at coordinate 5,677 of PVIR01021097.1, read as the reverse complement.
GGGAGCCGAGAGGCAAGGTAACATTTCCTGTTTACACTTTCTGATTATTTACTTAATTACTCTGATCTAGGAACTAGATAACTTTACTGGGGAAATTTCAGAAGTTGAAATGGTGTTGGGTTTCACATATCTCTAGTTATAGAGTGGCTACTACTCTCCATGATGGAATTATACCCAATACTCTGCAATGAGACTTCACAGTGCCTCCTTCTCTCCTCATTGACCTTTACTTTGGCCTGTGATTTGCCCTTTTTAATAAAATATTAGTGGCCCCTGGAGGCTTCCCATGGGTTTGTATAATCTATATGTTGCCAGGTGGAAGGCATACACTCAGTACCTGCTGGACCCGAATGAGGCCTGGCTAGAGAGCAGAGCCTGGTTCAGAACTGGACTGCATATCTGTGAGAAGGAAATACTTGAGTGCACTCCCATACTTAAGTTATACTTGGGTCTCATATTTGGGAGTTATTCAACTTTATCACAGCAGAAACCTAGCATACCCTGTAACTTTTTCTGCTTTTCAAGCACTGCTGAAACTGAGAGAAGCCTCTTGCATTTTACCTTGGGGAGCTCTAGTTAAAAATTTACTCTAGTTTTTTTCCAACCTGTTAAATTACAAAAGTTTTTAGAAGACCAAATCTGAATTATTCCAAACAAATACACACATCAAATCACTTATCTTTATGGTTTTGTTTTTTTGTGTTTTGTTTTTGTTTTTTTTTGAGACAGGGTCTCGCTTTTGTGGTTCAGGATGGCCCTGAGCTCAGCCTCAAACTCACATCACAATCCTCCTGCCTCTGCCTCCCGAGTGCTGGGATTACAGGCGTGAGCCACCACGCCCGGCACTGTGGTATATGGTACTGGTTGCTGCTGGGGTGAGTCTCCACGCCCAGTATGGTATGTGGTTACCGGGGATCGAACCTGGGTCCTTGCGCTTGCAAGACAGGTGCTGGAACCACTGAGCTAACTCCCCGGCCCTTTATGGTTTTGAAATCACCAAGTTCCCCTCAATGCCTGGATATTTGTGCTATTTGGAAAAGTCTGTTTTCTACTTTGGGGCGTGGAAACAATGCAGTGTGGTACCTCGGTGTTTTGCCTGCTTTGCTGCCTCAATTTCTTCCAAGGCTCTAGACCTTTTTTTCTTAGCAAGACATTTTTATAATGTTCTTCAGCTGCTGCTTCCAGCTCTTGGTTCCTCTGAATTCTTTTCTGTTTCTCTAATTCTTGCTGGAAAAAATAATGAAGTAAAAATGCCATGATTGTAAAACTAATGAATTTCAAGTGGACAGAGAGCTACTGAATTCAGTTTGAACGTGGAACCACTATACAGTGTGTTAATCACTATTATAGAGCTCTGGAACATTGGAAGGAATGAAACAATTTTGGTAAGCCGGTTAAGACACCCCACGTTCCTCTCAGAAGAAACCAGCACCTGAAGGGTATGTCTGAGAAAGATGACAAAAACTTGTTTACTTTTCATAAAAATAACCTATAATACAGGTGAGAGAAGAAAATGGTGGATGGTAGCAAGTGACATATACCTGGCAAAATCAGAGCAAAAGCAAAGATCACAGCCTGCCTTCACAGCAGTGCTATGTACACTCTTGGGAGTCTAAGTATGACAACATTTAAGTTTCTTTTTCTTTTCTGGCCATAATTACATGGTAAGAAAAAGGCAGTGAGAAAAAACTGGCGACCTCACAAGCTACACAGCATACTCGAGCCTTTGGCAAACGAGGAAAACAAGTTAAAAAGGACGGCACGGGGACATACATTTCTAATATGAAACAGAGAGTCACTCTGAAGTTACAATGCAAGAAACCTATTTCTGTACAAGTTCCTGAAAGTGAGATGTTCACATTCTCCAAAGCAGTAAGGTCCAGACAAGCTTTATGAGTTTTACCCCAGGCACTTGACATACTTGTTGAACACAACAGCCAACAGTAAAAATGTTTACAGCAGGCTTTCTCACGACGGACAGGAGGAAGCTGAGGGTTAGGTGAGGAAGAAAACAGAGAGAAATGGAGTGCTTCCACATCCACTGACATTCCTGTAGCATCAAGGCAGCGACCCCAACTTGCAAGCAGAAAGTGAACCCAGACACTGCCCTCTGCAGAGGCTCAGCTGCAAGAGTGCTCCCACGCACACACAGGAGTTATGGCCCATCCTCCGAGGAGTCTACCTCCATGCTTGGTTTCTGGGTACCCAAAGGAAGACCATTTTCAAGTAGATCACAGAGGAAAACATATCAAGAAAAACAATTAACAAGAGTTCTACTTGAGTCAAGTTTTTGTCTCCTTGCACAGAGATTTAAATGTGTATTTCCTCCCTCAGTTAAGGGTTCCATGGTAGAGCTGGTTGTATTTCACTACCAGCATCACATTTTCTATTTCCTTGTCCATAAGATTCTACACCTGCAGCATCCACAATTTCCTGTGAGGATGACTTGGTACACTGCTATTTGTTTTGAGATTGCACTTACCTTAGGGATCTATCTGCTAGAGTGTCATAAAGCACAGAGTTCAAATCTGAGTTTCTCTCTGACTTATGTTCTATACAATCACAAGTGACATACAAAAAATGACTCAAACATATGTCTATGCGAGCCCTGGGCCTCAAGAGAAGGAACAGGAATTACAGCTATGTTAGAATAAATTAAAGCAAAAAAACCAAAAAATCACCACCACAACCTTAAAAACAAAAATACTTCTCTGATTGCACATGACTCCTACCCACACCCGCGGTCTCTAGTCCTCTTCCAGTCCCACCTCAGCCTGTTAGAAAGTGGCTTCTTTTGCAGGATGCCACTCTGGAAGCACTCTTGTCAAGGTCATGATCTCCATATTACCAAAATCAAAAAGGACCTTCGTAACAGGGCTCAATGACATCTCACTGGGTTCATCATCACCACTCTCCTGACACAGGTACTTTTTTTTTTTGCGGTACTGGGGATTAAACCCAGGACCTTGTGCTTGCGAGGCAAGAATGGCACTGCTGAGCTAAATTCCCAGCCCACAAGTATGTTTTGATCTCAGCATTTGATATTACATGCTCCTGTTATCCTCTGACCTCCCGAGTTCCTCATCCCATGAATAACTATTCACACACTCTAAACTTGGTCCTGGACTCACATCCTGGCACTCTCCCAGCCACTTGCAGAGCCCTGAAAGCAGTGACATGTTTTGACTTCCAGACTCCTTATGACAACCGCGATGCCCAGGCTTATATGTGCAGCTCCTGCACAGGCTTATATGGACACGCTCCTGTGGATGTCTGATAGGTATCCCACGTTTGTTTTCTTTTGTTTGTTTTGAGACAGGGTCTCCCCTTGTAGTCTAGGCCTGCACTGAACTCACTACGCAGCTCAGGCTGGCCTCAAACGTGTCACAATGCTCCTGCCTCTGCTTCCAAGTGCTGGGATTACAGACACGCGCTGCCATGCTTGGCAGTACCCCACACCTAACACATGGGCATTGTGGGCCCCTCCTCTGCATCCAGGAGCTCAAATATCACTCAGAGAGGTTTCCCAGTGAGGTTCCTGATTTTGCTTTCCCCGTTATTTCTCTCTCTTCCTACTCCTTTGGTTGTTGACTTACTCCCCTCGCTGCTCTGTCCTGACATCTGGACAAGGGCGAGCACACAGTAGACATTCTATGGATGTCCGTTCGCTCAGTAAGCAAGTATCTGTGTTAAACTACGAAGACTTCAGATCTTGCTGATCTTCCCTAATACAGGCATCTTCCAGCCACAAATATCTGGTAAAAGAAAGCATATTCGTACAGTCACAACAGTTAGAGTCTGCTAAATATTACCAGAAAATCATTACGCGGTAAAAGTAGAGCAATGGGATGTGAAGAAGAAGTTAGACCTTAGCTCAAGGGACTGAAGGTGTGAAGCCGTGAATGGCCATCGTCCTGCCACCCCTGACATGCTCTCCCTTCAGGGTCACAGGGGCACTGAGCCGCAGCCATGTCTTGTCTTTGGCCCATCTCCTTCTGGAAACAGAGGACAAATTTGTCATAGGCCTGTCTCTGAACAATTCTTCCAGTTCCTTTGTCCAAAACTGGTGTCACAGGAACCTGAGGTTACACACCTAACTGGGGTTGTACTTTCTATCCAGAGAATAGGTGACTGCTTCAGAGACTTTCTCCATCATGCCATTGGTAGGATTGTTCATCTGCATTACTCGAAATGTGGTAGCTTGGTTGGACAGCTTGCTGATAAACCCTATTAGCAAAAGAACTGCTCAACTACAGGAGGAGAAGCAGATTTCCATCCCGCACATGTAAGCCACACGCAATTGATTCAGAGAAGTCCCAGCAGGCACTGCTTCAGAAGCGCCATTATCTCTATGTCGTCCAGAAGAGTAACACTGCTATGGCCTCAGCATTGTTTAGCAGGATCAGCTACGCACCAGTATATAGAGTGAGGAACTGCGTGTGCAGAACATGATGCCTCAAGAGGAACAGGACCACCAGACTGGCTGGGAGGGAAGCCCACCATGCAGCACCTCTGCATGGAAGGAAGAGAAGGTAACTGCCATATATATGCATGGTACATCTAAAGCTCCTCTCAAAGAAGGCTCAAGCACAGCCCGTTTACAGATGCACTGATCTCCATTAGATACAACAACTGACTAACTAAATGGAAACCAGTTTATGTAACCAATTCTTTTCTCATTTGCTATGGACTGACGTTCCTAAAAAACAATGGTTTGGGCTTGGGATATTGAGAGAAAAAGAACAATCTCTGGCTAGTAATATATTTTTCATCATTCTTGGCCTGCACAAGAAGTTCGGCTCTAATAAAGAAAAAGCTGCACAGGGAACAATTAATGTCCTGTCTGGGAAGAGGTGAGACACATGAGGCCATCCTGAGTCTGAAGGGATGAGGGAGACGATGGGACTCAAGCATTTACTCATCCGAGGCGGAAACTACCAGACACTACAAGAACCAGTCAGATGATCAAACTAGAAATCTTGATGAACTGCTGGGAGCTCAGAGAACAGCAGTAAAAGAAAAATGATACTCTTGAAGGCCACAGTTTGGAGGAAGTTCCCACTCTTTCTCAGGCTTTTCCTCCAGGAATCTACCAGCCTTTCATAAGGAAGAATAGGGAGAAAATGCGAAAGAGGAACACTCACAATCACAACGTCTGTGCAGGATACTGGCCTTAGGATGCTGGGGGCCCCCTCTTCGGGGAACATCTGAGAACGCTGGAGGGTGGCACTGTGCCAGGGCTGGCACTGGACTGGCACTCAGAGAGCTTGGCCCAATCAGCCAGCCCCACCTACTTCACCTGACGGAGCAGGGAAAGCTTTCCAATCAGACTGGTATAGTAGTGGATAACTCTGTGCCTAAGAGAAGGAAAAGGTCCAGAAAAAATTCCACCATTAGAGTAGGATCAGAAATTCTTGTAAGTGCCTAGAGATTTGCATGACAAAGACTAAAACTTAATCCAAACTGAGGAAGCTTCCCCTCATCCGCATCCTACCGCCATGCTCACACACATCTCCAGTAACAGCTGCAGATTACATCTGGAGGAAACTGAGAGAGAGGGTTTCTTTGGGAAGCAGCACAATGAGAAGATACCCCCTCCTCTGTAAAAAGAAGAGGAGATAAAAACAAAGTCACTGGAGGAAATTGAAGTCTTTGGTGCCCATAGCAACAAAAAAAA